>JAQIXU010000010.1:0-140312 GCA_034701245.1 Strigamia transsilvanica | reverse complement strand
ATATTTTCAAAATAGAACACATGTAAAAATCCATTGTTTTTAGTCCTAACTTTAAACCTAACAGTTTAAACCTAACAGTTTCAATATCAAATCTTTGGTTTCTAGGGGTATTCGGGCAATGGCTTGTATTATTTGTGTTCTTGGAATTCCTGCTACCGGCAAAACACAATTTTGTTTGCAGTTGTCATCTTTATTAAAGAGAGATTTTTGTGATTCAACAGTTTTGACTGTATCGTACGATTCGCTCATACCTGCTAATGTGGAAGAACTATTAATAAATGCTTCTACTAGTGGCTTCAGTGTGAGAAATTTGAAATTTACCAAAAGCACACAAATTATTAAAATGTTTATTTATTTATTTAGCAAAAACTGTCCGAATGGAAAAATCGCAGACGAAGAATTGTGAACGCAGTAGGCAATTTGTTAATCGAGTTCTTCGACAAACAAGAGGAAAATGCTGCAGCACGTGAAAATGAGGAGATAGAAGAAATCAAGGTGGACATTCTGGCTCTGAATGAAATAGACAAATGTTTAAGAATGAAGAAAAATTTATTCGTCGTTATTGATGATAATTTATATTATCGAAGTATGAGGTACGAGTATTTTCAAATGGCTCGAACGTGTAAGCACTTTCTCACTAAATTTTAAATGAGTCGAGGTCAATTATAGTTTTATCTATTTTAGATAAATGTGGGTTCTGTCAAATTTATTTAAACTGTGATATCTCAATCGCTTTACAAAGAAATGAGGCACGATTGCACCCAGTTAGTGAAGAAATTATAAAAAGTATGGATAACAAATTGGAAGAACCTTTGCCTGTTAAAAATCAATGGGAAAAATATTCCACGTCAATTTGTACGTCGAATGAAATTACCGATTCAGATCTGTATGTAAATTTGAATTCAATATTTTATCGTTTATTAAATTATATATAATTAAGGTCGAAAGCAAGTGAATTAATTCGAGAGGCTATAAAACACCCATTTCAGCAATTAGATGAAATAGACGAAGAAACGAAACAAATTTCAAGGCAAACATCCAACACTAACTTCATTCATCAAGCAGACAACTTTCTTAGAAAAGCAGCTGGGCAGCTAATAAAAGAATTAAACAGTTAAGTTAAAAAATAATAATAAAGAAGTTTTTAACCGTATCTCACTTTTTGTTTTGTTCTAAAGGTAAAGGTGTTAACCAATTCGATGAAGTTCATGCCGCGCGCTTATCGGTTTTAAAGGAAGTGAAAAACGGTTGCCTAATTTTATCTCCAGAATTAACGAGTTTAGTTGAAACTGGACTGATGGTTGATGCGAGAAATTCCGTGAAATTACAAAACTTTTTGTTGGAAAAATTAAAAGAAAAGTTGTCAAAATGTTAAATTATTTTTATTCAAAGTACAGCGATATAATTTACATAGTTGGTCATGATTTATTGAACTTTTAAACTGTTGAAGGCAACTGTACTCGATTTAAAAATAAAAACTAAATTTGCATAAAAAAGGAAATAATTAAAAATGGAGGACTTTTTCAATTTGAAAGAATCAAGTTCACTCTCAGGTTTCAAAATAAGAAAGCAAACTGAAGTTTTTTTCATTGATGTTTTTCAATATACAATTTTCGTGCATGTTCTATAAGTTGTTGTTTTCTTTCTTGAAACGACATCATTCGTTCTTCGGCTGTTTTTCCAAAGGTTGATGCAGCAGTACTAAAATCCGAGGCCTGAAACCACCACAATGAGAAAACAGTCGCGTTTACAATCTAATTTCCTTCCGATACTTACAGCGGATGAAAAAGAAACGTTTGAATTGTCTGAAGTAGTTCCACAAGACTGCTGATGCAATACCGGGGAACCCGAAAACCCTTCGTTAATAGAGCTCTCCGGTTGTGAGGAATTTGAATCTAAGAATGGCATTTGTTCTAGCGATGTTTCGGGAACAAATGGAACTAATCCTTCCAAAATATTGGTTATAGTTAGGTCTACATTCCTGGTTCTAACTAGAATATACAATAAAATTTTTAAAAACATTTTTTTTTTAAATGGATTTTTAATTAATCCACAAACATACGCAAATCTCTCCTAATGACTTCGAAGGGAACGTAAGGCAACACTTCTTTTACTTGCTGTGCCATTCGTAAAAGTTCATTATTTTCATTCGAAAACGTTGTTGTTGAATTTCGTTGAACGGCTAAACGGTAAGAAATAAATCCTAAATGTTGAAACAAATAATTTAATAATAAACAAACTTGTCTGTAGAGGCGTCAAATTTCTTTTAATATATTCTAAAATGTCTGAGGTGGAGAGCGAAGTTGCTCGAATTTTTAACTCGCCAGCGATGATTTCCTGAACTCGCTTTGCAGTGTCTTGTTCATCTTCATCCTCGTCTTTTGTAATTTCAGGCAGATAGCGTACCGTGAAAATTGTAAACGGTATAAAAAAAAACCAGAAGAGATCGGCATACCACCGACTTCCAGCAACTGACTAAAATGATCAAAACAAGCCATTAAAACACACGCGACTGAATAGCAAACTATCCAATAAACTTACAGCTGGTATTAAAAAAGGTGAAGGCCTGTTCAGCCTTAATGCTATCTAGAATAAAGAAATAATAATTATTATTTAACATTTGTCTAGCCCTTTTCATAAATTGTACCATACAGGATTGATTGTACGAGCCAAACTAAAGGGCCACGAAGAAAATTTCAATAATCCAACTGACCCATTTGTAATTAGGCCTTCTGGGTGTATTAAAACGCTGCAGACGGATTCTGGAATCAATTTCAATCAATTTCAATCAATTTAATTAAAATAAATTTAATCTAAGTGAAAATACCGTTTAGATGCTTCTTGATATTTTCAATCAAAATACCTCGTCCTCGTTTTCCTGCAAAATCTTTGTACCCCAAGCACCAGTTTATAATTTGGGGTAGATCCCACATGCTAGGCTGAAAATTCAAAGTATATTTATTTCGTTTTTATTTTTATTTAGTCGATAAATTACAAACGTACCATTATGCACGGCAAAACCAAATCAAGGGCCAGATGGTCAATAATGGAAACATGATTACTGATTATAAGTTTGGCTGCTCTATTCTTTTCCGCGGTATTTTCTTCTTGAACGACTATTCCCAGAATTAAACACATTGTCCGCAAAATGTAACTGGATAGTAATGGAAATTCAAATAAGTGAAAAATATAAAATAAATGAATTATTGTACGTTACCTACGCATCAGAGACATACGAGGAAGAATACACGCAGCGATAAGAGCATTTATGCCAATAAATATTCTAAGAATGCATAAAATTATTCCTAAAGGAAAATACAGAAAAAGGGGTACGAGTTGCCATCCTCGTGGTAATCTGCAAAATGTGAAGCAAAACCGATAGAAATCAAATTTGTCTTTTAAGTTAATTTTACTCACCTATTTACGTCAATGAGATCTCGAATAGGGTCTGACATCGAATTTGTTTTGTAGCTCAAAATATTTCAAAAGTCAATCTAAATCATCTACAGCTTATTTAATAAACAGGGCACATGCACGAAGCATACAAGAGAGAACGTAGACAAGAATCGCCATCCATATTGAAATGATTGTCCGATCTGACCCTGGATCAGACCCAGATTTCTGCTACGATAAGCATCGTGCACCCAATCACAGACGGTCAAAAATTAAACGTCGCTTACTTATGTTTTTTTTTTAAAATTTAAGATGCTATTGAATTTTGATTGTTTTTCCAATATTTAGCGAAATTAATCTGAAAGATTTCGTGAAAATAGAAATTAAATAAAATTAACCAATAAACTTTGATACATTTTAAATTCTATTGTACGCATGCGCTACGGCTATTAAACGTTTTACCGACGATCTTTTGAAAGGTTGTTATGCGTATAGCGAAACCTGATACCATTCAGTTTGAAAATTAACAGCTTGACTGAATTTAATATTTCGTAAGAATGGAATGTCCTCATTGTCACGAAGACGCCGTCATTGAGGATGAATCAAACTCTGAGGTAAATATATCTTTCTTAAATTTATGCAAAATAACATTTAATTCAATAAATTTTTTGTAATTATAGGCACAAAGAGTATGTCAAGCGTGTGGAATTGTACTTGATAAAAGTGAATTTACTGTAGGCGAATCGACCGCAGAAGGTATCGACGTAAACAAATACAATGTGCACGCTAACATTCCTTGGGAACATCGTAAAGAATTATACAAATCGAAACCACTGGTGGTTAGACGTGCAATTGAACAGGTTAAAGGACTGAGCAAAGCATGCCAACTAGGCGTCGTCGGTCAATCCAATTCGGTTGAACTTTTGGAGCAAATAATCAAATTGGATGAATTTAAGTTCGCGAGAAGAGAGACGAAACATGTACTTGCTGCATGCTGCGTTTACATTACATTGCGACAAAATAACACACCAGTGACCAAGTCGGAATTCTGTCACACCGCCGAAGTATCCGTACCAAACTTTAACGACTCATTAACTAAAGTTCTGTGTTCATTAAACATCCAAATTACGACGCCGGCGATTGAAGATGTTTTGCCCAGTTACTTGAGAGACTACGCGCTGCCCGATAAAGAAAAAGTGATTTCTAAATCATTGAAATTAATCTTATTGGCTAGTAAGGTTTGGCTGAGTTGTTCGAAGAAACCTCAAGCTGTGATTAGCGCGTGCGCATACATCGCTTGGATTTCATTGGACGTTGCAAATCGAATCGGTGTGAAGTATAATGCGTTTTGCAGTTTGCACAATCTTCAGAATTACGCATCGTCGCCCACAAGAGTCAAGGAGCTGTTACAAATGTTAAAGAAACTGGCTGAAGAGTTACCGTGGGTTCTAAAACATCAGTTGAAAAACAGACGTTATATATTTAGTTCGATCGATTCGATTTTGAATACTTCGAATTTATTGTGCTATTTAGCTGTCGGTAGCGAAAATGAAGAGGAAATTCGAAATTCTTTTGTTCAGCCTCCGCCCGCGAAGAGATTTAAACCAGATTTACCGACTTATCCAGAATTACCAGAAGGAAGCGTCTCTAATTCGCCGGAATTGACCAAAGACGACATTCCCGATGATAGTATGCATCTGTACCTAAGGAGTGAACAAGAAATGAAAGATTTACAGTTGTTTTCGTACAAACACGAATGTTGAAGAAATAAAATGAGTTTTTATTTAAAAATTATTTTGTTTTAATTTTTCAACGGTACATTTACAAATAATATAAAATTCATTCAATACGTATATAAAATTGATTGTGACAATGTTTTTGTTTTTGTTTTAAAAATATGTTCCTCAATAAGATTTGATTTCTTGCATAACAATTTTGTTGTTCAAAAAAAGTTTATATTAAATTAATTTGTATACAAAAATATTATTTACAGCTTGGTTTGATATTATTTTCTTAAGGCAACATTCAACGTTGAGCCCAACGAGCTTTCTGCATTAATATTTGACCACGTAAAGTTCGCGCTAGAAACATTGCCAACAACTGGAATAGAAAAACAAAATGTTTAGATTTTACAAAATGGATTCAGCTGATATCGGAACCTGTGTGACTGAGACTCCAAGTGCTACACCTGCCACTATGAATAAGTTTTTCTGCGCAAACTCAGTTATGGCTTCAATACAACCTCTTGTATAGATCTTTGATTCAGCTTCAATTCCCTAATTAAAAACATTAAATCAGTTTGCTTATCTTACCATAACCACTCAAATTTCCTTACTGATTTATCCAACACTTCGCTACCGCACTTGGTATTTATTAAACCGACCTAACACAAACAAATTGCGTGTTAAAATGAGATTTTCACTTTTTTTTTCAATTTGAAATAAAGATACCGCTATATTTGTAGGGTTCCGGCAACACGAGAATGGCACAGAGCACGCTTCGGGAGACTTTTTCTGGTTTGGAACTGAGCAATTAAAATATTCGTTATCTTTCCAGTCTTGATACCCATTTTGTGATATTCCACAACACGATAACTTAAAAAGAAATCAATTTAATAAATCAATTTTAATGTGTAATGAATTAATAATTAATGGTGGATACCTTCTCTTGGACCAAATCAATTAGATTGCGTAAATTGTCGTCATCTCGATATTTAACAATTACTTCATGACTCAATCCCTTTTGAACCAATGAAAGGAATTTTGTTGGGAAGACAAATGCGAATACTGCTAATGCCAGTTGAGCCAAAAATATGAGCAATAAAAATAGGGAATACTAAATAATAAAAATTATTTACAATTTCTGCTTATAATAATTTCTGCTTAAAAATACATACACATCGTAATAAACATGTGTTTTCTCTTAAAGCCCCGATGCATCCAGTGAAACTTAGAATGAACATCACGCCACCAACGATCATAATAACGATGGAAATATTAAGAATTATATCAAATATTGTGCTAACTTCGATGGGGTCCCGATCACTGTAGGTTTCTAGGAACGACCATATTCCAACAGCTATTAATGCTATGCCAATAACCTAAATAAAAAATATTGTGAAAAAAAAAATGTAAACAAATCAATAAATGCAATATGGAGACTTTTGACACTGCACGAAAAAGTTAGGAAACTATCAGCAATGTGTTATAATCGTATGTAATAGATAAATATGTAGAAGATTACCCGTTTGCCGAGTGGTTTGTGTGAACGTCCTGTGATGAAAATGTATGAGTAAACAAGTGCATCGTACTTACCCAAAATAAAAAGTTGAAAAAAAATAATGAATATTTGATACATGGATTCACAAAGGAAAATTCGGAATAGTTTGTGCCGCGTCTCATGATGGCTACAACATGGAACCAAATGGAATATTAAGTAGAAAAAATAATTGAAAAGTGACTAACTTCTTCTAAAACCGATAACATATCGTTCTTTGTTTAGTCATTTTACCGGAAGCGCGTCATCGTACAGGATATCTACGAACTGAACAAATCCCTATAGAAGATCTTGTTTGGAACTCTTTTTCGTTGTTCTAATTTTCCAATTTGTACAACTTATTCGTCTTGTTGACTTATGCAAATTGTCATTCGAGAGGGGAAAAAAAGTACAAATTTCGCTAAAGAGAACATTCTTATTTCATACACAGTTAAAATTGTTTAATTTTTAATTTCAATCGATTTAGATCACTTAAGTTTATTTTAATCGTTCAGCTATTTTACAATCTTTCAAAATTCAATAGCGTGGATATTTGAAGCATAAAGATTATATATATGTGTTTATTTTTTACATTCGTTACTTACAAGATTCATAATAAAAAATAAAGTTGTATTTTTTTTCTTTTCAATTTGACTCAAAAACCCTTTTTGTAATAACAAAGTAAAACAATAACAAAGAAAAACTCGTCGGTTAGCTTCGCAATGCTTGAAGTCTCGCTTGCATCGAATTAATTTCATCTTCATCTTCGACCTCTTCCGGCTCATCGGCAAGTGATTCCGTAACTACCGAAGTGCTCGGTAAGCTATCTGATACGTTTGGTGCCTTTCCTAATTGTCCTAAAAAAAGTAACCAACATAAATTAAAAGTACTAAATATGCGAAAGATAATTTACCTGCTGTCACTTCCCACAATATTTTGTCAACTTCACCCTGAGCTTCCTCTTCCAATTCGTCTTGATCATCCATCGCAGAAAGCGTATCATCCAGCATTTCTTCAATAATTCCAGCCTATTAATACGAACAAAACTTTAAAATACATACACCCATCAACTAATAAATGCATTAATAAACTTGAACCAAAAAGTTCGCATTCGTAGCAACACTGCCAACCGATTTTTAAGACATTTAGGTATTTACTTTCATCATTTCTTTGGACAATTCGTTCATCGTATGTGCTACTTCTGGCACTCTGACTAAACTCTGCATGCCTTTCATAATCTCCGTACTTTTCTGTAAAGTTCCTGCCAATCGTGCTGTCGCTAAATAAATAAATAAATAAATAAACAATTAATTATTTAATTAATTATTTTTTGATTAGATTTTTTTGTTGTTGTTCCTTACCAAGTTGATTTTTCATGCTCATTATGACGGAATTAATTTGCGCTTTAGAAGCATATATTTTGCTGATTTGTTTTCTCGACCGCATTACTTCTTTAGCAAGGATTATGCAAACATCTCTATCGCCTTTCTTAGCAGCATCCTTCAGCGATTTTTTTACTTTCTCTTCCTCCCGTTGAATTCCCCTGATTTGTCGATCTAGCATACGACCTTCCTTTCTTAGTTTGGTCGTCCATTCGTTTACCTATGAGTAAATATCGAAACATTTCAAATTTTTAGGGGAAATAGTTCTTGATGATTATTTACTTGTTCTTTAGGTGATCGGCCGTTTGTTTTGCCAAATAATCCCATTGCAACTTTGACCTGTTTTCCGTTCTTTTAAAATGTCACAAATGTTGCAATAATCCTTACGGTGTGAGAAATGTGAAGGTATATACGTATTAAGGATCCATTACAAGTTTCCCCTAGTACGACGAGGTAAGTCCTCCCAGCGTAAACTAACCCATCCCATCCCGATATCCTTCCGCGAAGTAAATTCATATTTTAACAGAAGACGGCGCGCAAAAATGAGGCAAATTCGAGGGCTACTTTGTAGTCCTTGGTTAGTCCCGAGGCAGTGGTTCTCAAACTTTTTTCACTGCGGCACCCTTGGTGGGGTAAAAAAATTTTCCGGCACCCTTGGCGGGCTAAAAAAATTTCGCGGCACCCTTGTCGGGCTAAAAAAGAAGGAAAAGCGGTGCAAATTTAATGCTCAGTTGTCCTTTAGGCGATGAATGAAACTGTTTAGATGAATTTTTCATTATTTCCTTTATGTTTATGAGAAGCTGAGTTAATTTTACCCTCAAATCACTCGACTCTGGAAGTTTGCTCCGAAATCTGTTTTTCTTGATTATTGCCGCGGCACCCCTGGCATACGCTCGCGGCACCCAGTTTGAGAACCTGGCCCTAGACTATAGGCGACACACAATTAAAAAAATAAATTTTGAAATAATAAACTAACATTTAATTTAGAATATTAACAAAATAAATAACATGAGTTATTTTTTAAAAAAATAATGAGAAACAATGGTCTCCTCCTTCTTAAAAAACTGTTCATCTGGTAGGACATGATCTATTGACTGTATCAATATTCTTAAAAATAGAAACACTAATGAAAACTGCGATTCTCTTCAGAATTGTATGACAACATTGGAGGTGGTGACAGCTCATCTAGATTTGAAGAGTGAAAGATTGATTACGTTCGGGATCGGCTACAATGATTGAGTAACTGGAATTCAATGACTTATTGTGTACTTTTGGTGGGTCCGGAAATATAACGTTGTAATTACAATGCCCTAAGAAAAATTAAATCGTTCATGTTGAAATTTGAAATAAAAAACTATTGTCAAAAATGGATTGCTCTACAGCATAAAACCCGAACACAGTTTCGTAATTTAAGTCAAATACTTGAACCAAAACCACTTATTAACTAGGCAACTGCTGGTACCACCTAACCTTTAATAAAAGCAATTTACTTGCTACTTCTATTTCCAAATTAATTAATTTTAATAATTTATCCTTATGATAATGCACATCCAATAGATTAGATTAAAATGAAACCTGCTTCAGATGTACTTAGTGTTTATTTATCTTTTTAAATGCGTTGCCATCATAACCCATTGCCTCGTTGCCGCGCCTTACATTACCGTTATGACTAATACCACGTGACTGTAGGGCAGTCCATAAAACTCGTAGGAGATGCCGCTCGAGCATTAACAACAAAACTGGATCAAGTGCCGGGCACGGACAAGTCGAGCCGACCATGTATTTTATATGCATTTTATTAGTGCAAATTCTCCCGGTAATATGTGCTACTACTTCCTCAGAACGTGGTAAGTTTTTTTTCTCCTTTAAATAAACTAAAAAAGAAACATTTGAAATAACCCATTCGAAATTTCAATAGCGACATCGACGTTCCATATTAAACTTTTGCACCAAACGTCCTTAAATTTAAAATTTAAGATTTCAGACAAAAGCTAGTTTTAGTTTCGAGGTCATGGTCAAGGGGGAGGGAATATGTTCGCATTTGAACAACAAACGTGTGGTTGTTAAATCTTCAGTCGGTTGCTCGCACATGTGCGTTAAACAAATTGATGGTTATTGGCGAGTCAAGATTTTTCTGAAAAACCTTGCAATTTGCAACTTTATAACATGAACGATCAATGGCTGAATGCATAATGTATCATGTGAAATTTATGTGAAACCTGAGCCCGTATTTTTGCGCTGGAGGGCAGGTGCAAGTCAGACACGGCGGTGACGGTTCGTTTCTAAAGAGCGGGAAAGTGAACCCTTTCACGTTCCAGGAGAACGGTTCAAGGCTGCAACACTGATATGAATAATTCTTTCTTTATGGTTTTTCTGGTGCAATAAAATGATTATATTTATGGTATGATTTAAAACAAAGTACTCGACTCGAAAAATATTTCTCGAGATCAGTCATTTTACGATAAAAATTAGAAGCAACTTATATAAGTGTGTTTGTTTATGATACCGTGCAGAAATATGACTCACTAAATTGTTACATATCTCAAGTATATTATTGTCAGCAACATTTGCAATTAAAAGCAGCTGCCGTATATTGCGATTAATTTTTTAAAATATATTTTCTCTTAGCAAAATTGTGTGTGGTTGAAGACAATTTAAGCAAATGTACCATACTTAGGGCCGAGTCTACAAGTTTTCAGTCAGTCTTTGATTGTGTTGGAGCACAGGACAGGTAAGACTTACTCGTTAGTGCACAAATAAAAATAATAAAAATAATCGAATTATCTGCGTAGACTTGGATGTCTTCACAAAGTGGCGAACGGTGAGGCTGACGTAACATCTGTGCCAAGCAACGAAGCTTACGCTGCAAGTGTTCATTTAAAAACATTAATTCCACTTTTGGAAGAACAGAGATTTGAAGGTAAACTTTTTTAATTTAAAAAATAAAAATGATTTAAGGAGAATATTAATTTTTTTATGCTTCGCTTATTAATTTAGGTGATTTTTTCTACGAAAGCGTGGCAGTTGTTAAAAACACTACCAATATAAAGACACTGAACGACCTGAAAGACAAAAAGGCATGCTTCACGGGATACAGACGTACAGCTGGGTGGGATATTCCGATAGCTTTACTCATTGCGAAAGGAGTTGTGCCTTGTCCTTTTGACGATGAGTTGGCTGCTGTGTCGAGCTTTTTTGGAAAGAGTTGCGCTCCCGGAAGTTGGTCGAAAAACGTTGATCAAAACAAAAAACTGAGTAAGTCTTCTTAAAATTACATGTTTTTTTTGTTTTTGTTTTTTTTTGGTTTTGTTTTGTTTTGTTTTTAAATTAATTAATTAATTTTTAGAGAGCAATTATAAAAACTTATGTGAGCTGTGCGATCAGTTGTGCAACGTTACTACAACGGAAAAATATGCGGGCTACGAAGGTGCATTGAAATGCTTAATGGAGCAGTCGGCCGATATAGCATTCACCAAATATTCGTTGGTTCAGAATCTTTCTGCATCAAATCCGGAATTATTTCATAATTATCGATTTCTCTGTCCCAATGGAACTCTGAATTACTTAAATAATTTGTGTCGTTGGGGTGCAAGGCCTAATTCATTGCTTATTACTCGAAATAATTTGTCATCTGAAGTGAGAACGAAATTACAAACTACGTTAATAGAATTAGCAGAAGATAGTGTAAGGTTTCCCGATTTGATTGGCACTGTTCTTATGAATAAGGACAGTGTTGGACTGAGAAATATTTCAGGCAGTATAACTGATCATTTGGACAAAGGTATTCAAGTCGAATAATTAGCGAATAATTTTATCATTTACAATATTATGTATGATTTTGCAGCTAATTTTACTGTTACTATGATCAAACCTCTTTCTGGCACTTGTAAAGAAAAATACGCGCGTTTTTGCGTTAGTTCCGAATTGGATATGGCTAAATGCAAAGATTTGAAAACTGCCGCATTTGCAGCCAGACTTCGACCGAATTTGGAATGTATTTTAAAAGAAGATTGCAATAAGGACGTTGATAATAACGAAGCTGA
Source organism: Strigamia transsilvanica (assembly GCA_034701245.1). Lineage (NCBI taxonomy): Eukaryota > Metazoa > Arthropoda > Chilopoda > Geophilomorpha > Linotaeniidae > Strigamia > Strigamia transsilvanica. The sequence goes on along the minus strand of JAQIXU010000010.1, from coordinate 128,239 downwards.
TTTTATTGTGTCAGGTTTAAAAAATTCGTATGATGTTTTGACGTAAGTATATAATTTTAAAAAAGCTTCTGAGTTTTGCATTTTGAACTTTGAACGAGCGAGATTAGAGTGTCCCGCCAATGCGTCATGCGATAATATCAGAACTTGTTTATCTTATCCAAAGTCCGTAAAGTGTTTGAGATGCAAAGCAGGAACTAAGATACGGATAAATCGAGCAAAATTAATTATTATTTTTTTTTCAGGGCTAAAACATTTACTTCTGCTATGGTGGAGACATTCCCACAGAACGAACCAAATTATTATTTGGTTGCTGTGATTAAAAAGAATTCTACCATTAAAACTCTCAAAGACCTACGAGGTTAGACGTACGTCCGGGTGTAATTTGAGGCAATTTAATGACGCCGTTGCATTTTTTCAGGCAAGAAATCGTGTCACTCGAATTTTAAATGTGGCGCGGGTTATCACATTCCAAAAGCTGTTTTGGCATCTAAAAAATTAATTAGTGATGCTGCGTGCGAAATGGATAAACAAATGTCCGAGTTCTTCTCATCCAGTTGCGTACCGGGTGCACCAACGGATCTGACTAAACTTTGTTCTTTGTGCAAAGGAGATGCGCAAAGTAATTATCAAACTTATTTAATTTGCATAAGATCTAATTTTTTTTTAAAAAATAATTTAATTTAGATAAAAGTAAATGTTCCGATTCGGACGAATACGAGGGTTTTGTTGGAGCTATTCGCTGTTTGACCGAAGGTGGGGGCGATGTTGCTTTCGTGCCTCATCGTTTAATAGCTAGCGACCCCAGTCGGTCACAATTCCAACTTCTCTGTACTACGGATGAAGTAAAAACGGTCGACGAATTCAAAACGTGCAATTGGGCCAGTGTACCTGGCAGACAGGTATTTTAGTTTATTTTGCTTCAGTATATACGTAAAATGATTTATTTTTGTGTTGTTTGTGTAGCTTTTGTTTTCGACGAAAATTGAGGAATCATTACGTCAGTCGATATTACTCATGCTTACTCAAGCAAATTCTTCTTTCGGGCTGTCGTCACAAACGTTTAAATTATATCCGCTGGCTCAGAATTCAAAGAAATACACCGTCGTATTCAGTGTCAGTATATTATTGCCGTTTATTGGAAATTTATTGATTATATTTTCCTTTCGTTTTTAAATAGAACGGGACAACAGGTTTGATTATGCAAGAGAAAAAAGTCATTGAGGATATTTTGGGTGACAATGTTGTCAAACTATTGAAATTGGTTAATTGCAAAAGCGAAGCTTATACGATTAAAAACAATTTCTTGGTTTTAATCTTAGCATCACTCGCCACATTACGGTATGTTTGGTAAAACACTAATTTCAATTCATAAGTTGTACTTAATAATAATTTTAAGTATTTATTTTAATTTCGTGATACTTGTAAGCTTTAAAGAGAAACCAAATCTGAATTGTAAGGTGCGTCAAATTGAATTTAATTGATATTTCTTTGCAGAAAGCTCTTAATTTGATATTTGTTATGTTGAAATGTTTGATGATGAAAATTGCTAGTCTGTTAATAGTGTGTTAAAATAAATGATTTTTGTTCGCATTGGCGTGTTCGTATTGCTAATAATTTTTTAAAAAATTACTCTATCTCAAATATGACAAAGTAATCAATGCAAACACTCAACTAATCAGATTTAATTTTAAAACAATTTTGCACCATAACCAAGACCTTGATTGACACAAACTTTGATTTACAATGTTGCAGTGAAGCCCCTAGATGGGGGTGCTTTGAGAAATACAGTGGTAAAATCAACAAAATTTTCCGCACATTTGTCATACTGGTTTTAATTATTATATACATATACATCGTAATTTGATTTTAAAAATAAAATATTCATGATTTCATAAGTTAGAATACTGTTAAAATAAAATACAAGCGAATCGAAATAAAATTGGACAGCATAGAAATGATCACTTAGCTAAAAGAGTCGACACTCTAATTTTCCCATCTAACGACGCAGAGATGCACGTACCGCAATCCATCGTTGTTGCCCAATCCATCGTGATAACGGGCACTTTGTGACCTTCTAATCTCATCACAGGTGTGGGTGGCGTTTTACTATCAGGTATCTAAAATGTTTCATTTTTCAAAAATGATTTACAATTAAATTCAATTTATTTCTCGAGTTCCTACCACGGAAATGATTGCACTTGTGTTGCCGCACGTGAGCACGTGTTTGCCGTCGGAGTCCACGCAGAACAGTTTACCTACTGGCCGGTGATATTGATTCTTCTGACTCATCGAACCAATTGGATTCATGAAAGGCCCGGCACAATTTTCCGTCATGTTGTGTTCCGACACTTTTTGCCCGGTGTTGTTTATATTCCACTGACAAAACTGTTAACGCACGAGTTTAAATATCAAAAAATATTTGTTTCGTAAGCAGAATAAGTTCACCTTTCCTTCCGAACCCATGGAGTAACACGTAGTTTCGCCAGGACTTAATTCGATTGTGTGGGTTTCCCCGGAATGTGCCTTCCATCGAGCGATGCATTCGTAATTCCTCATATCTAAACACAAATGTCGATGTATGTAGCAATTATTGGTATTTATATTCCATAAAAAAAAATTCCGGCGTACCAAATATCGAGATGTGGCCGTGAGTGTCTCCCACAATTAGTAATTGACCGTTGTGATTGAAGAGTGAGCAATTGACTACGCACGAATCGTCTTTCAAATTAAGTTGTTGCTGCAATGTGCGATACAATTAATTTACAATTAATAATGAAATTATACCGCGAGCTCACCATTAGCTTTGTATTTTTCATATCCCACAGTATCAAATTTCCAGATAATGGTAGCAAAGTTGTTGCATCAAATCCAACTGTGTTAAATTTAACAGCTGTGCTGCTTACAAAATACGATTCAATTGGACTGCATGCTAAGTTTACAATTCTAAAAATAAATTAAAGACATTCTTAATGGAATATAACATTTATTTTAATAATATCATCCAACTTTTGGTCTTTTATTGGGCTGGTTACATCCGATCCTATTTCCCACATCGTTTTTTTCTCTTGAGTGTCGTACAATCGTATTATTCCTGTCCGATTCCCAAACAGTAGCTGAGAAAAACCAAAAAATACAAAATACAACCTCTCCGACTTTTATTTTTACAATCAAAACCCACAAATCTTTCGTGTTTCTGAGTCCATTCCAAAGATAAAACGCTAGATTTTGATATAACAGTTGCCAGTGTCAAGGGTGATGGACTTGGCTTCCAAATTCTTAAATTAATTTCATTTCATTTAAAATAATTTTGTTTTTAATGATAACGTTATTATTACATTAACAACTCACTTAATGACTCCATCAATGTCTGAACTAGCGATAAGGGAACCCGACTCGTTAAACTTGCAATGAGTTATTGCAGACTGATGTTCGGTGTAATCTTCTTGACTCAATAATAACAAAGGTGACTTTTTGCCATCGTCTATATCACCTAAAAATGAAAGAATAAAAAACCGATTTATTTCGTCAATTATCTTAAATCAAATTTAAAATCCATTGCCTCCACAAATCACGTTTGCAGTTGACATTTCCACGTCTTTTAGCATAACTTTTACATTATCCAAACAGTTGTTTGTTTCTGATGCGTCTTTTTTCCCACACGGAGTCTCTTTGATTTTAGGAAAAGTATCTTCACTCTACAAAATAATTTACAACGTTTTATCTGCATAATTTGATAAATACCCAACATGCCTTATTAGGTTGTACTACTGTAGATGATCTCTTCGATTCAAATTCACTGACGGTTCTGTTTTTCACAGAAGACGATAATTGAGTGCTGCCTCTTGTCTTTGCTTTTGTACTTTGTTTGGACGTAACTGAAATATTTTACATTAATTTATTTATTTCTGTGGATAATACGATTACATCGTATATAAATCGTAAGCTAACCTGATGAATCTGAATCTGGAAACATTTTCCTTGAAATTTGAGGTGCAGACGGTCTTCTGCCTAAAATAGGTGAAGTTGGCAAACCGCTACTTATATTTTTTATAATAGATCTCAGGGATTTCGATTGGGTATCAATATTCGAAGGTTCTCTGCAATGCAAGTAAAAATTACTTGTAATTTGATGCAAAATGTAAAGCAATAATGTACTTTACTGCGCCAAAACATAAAAATCATCCATAATATCCCCTGCCGAATTGATATCTGTGGAATCAAGTAATTTATTCGGTGTTTGCTTATCGAGTGCTATTTCGCGAGCTTGCAAAGCAGCAACCTGCTGTCTTAGCATTTCATTTTCATCTTGCAATTGGTTTATTTTCGTTCTTTCTTCTTCATAATTCAGCAAAACGGGAAGAGGTAATTTACGTTAAAAAAAACTACACCAATTTTTCATCCAAAACTAAAATAAAATCTGAAAAGGATATGCATGCTTTGGAAAATAACACTTAAAAAATTGTGCAACGAGACAAGCATCGTGTCCTGCCATTGACGGGTGAAATAACCAGCGTATGATGGATTTTCTTCAGGATTTTTAAGAAAAGGTAACACTAAAAAGAAAAAATCATTTAGTTATTAATTCAAACAATTCTTATTTAATATAATTAAAAATTTTTATTTATTACCGAACCAGTCTTTCCATTCCGGTTGATTTTGTAAATCTTGTCCCATTTTGTCGAAAAATTCAAGTAGTTTGTCATGCCTACTAGTCTGTATTGTGTTTACTATGTACATCTTTAATAAACTATTTTCGAGTTTGCGAACAGCGCCAGAAAATTGCTGCTCCAAATGACAGAAAATCCGTTGCTCCATGTGATTCCATGCTTCCCTTAACGAAGTCAGATCGTAGTTTGTAATGTATGAGCATAGATGGTCTACTATCTTATCAGCCTGCAATTTTTTTAAAATTGAAAATAAATATTTTTAATGGAATTGGAAAGAATTAGCATTTTGCTCACCCGAAACCCTTTGTCTTTATCATTTTTCAAATCATTGTCAAATGCCTTTAATGTGACTACGAACCCACGGAATAACAAATATTCTCTCACGAGTTCATCCACGAACGATACAGCTGTCATTGTATTAATTGGAATATGAAATTTCAGCCAAAACACCGATCGCAAAATAAAAACCAAAACACTTTTATGTCATCAGTGGCCATGATATCCTTACACAGGGCGACATCTAGTGTAGAAATTAACAAATAAAAAAATACATTGCCAGCAATGTTTATGACGACGGAAACAATTCCAGCTGTCTGGAAAAGGTGACGGATGAGATTCCCACATTTTGTATCGTCAAAATTTAGAGTAAATCCCAAACTAAATTAATTAAAGTAATTTAATTACCCATTTCCACGAATATGCACACAAAAATATATATATAACGGACTTAACGGTATAAATAAAACAAAAAAAATATTTTTGGCACGGTCTAGTGTAAATAGATCTGTGTGTTTCATTTAGGATAAACCTTTTCGCATCTCATCACTTTGGTTTAAAAATAAACTATGAGATGTTTTCAACTGAAGAGCAGGAGACGTCGAGGACGGCGCATTCATACCGAAGGAGTGAAGGCGGCGCAGAGAAGACCATGGCGAGTTCTTTTCCAAGTAAAATATTTGGAGTTGAACATAAGGTAGGAGATTTGAGTAAAGTTTTAAAAAATGGTAATTTCTAATTTTGGTCGTGATATTTCAGAATTAAACCGACAAAGGAAATACCAGCAAAATAAGTCGACTTCAACGACAAATGTTGAAAGTAAAATTAAAACGACAATTTCACGACTTGACCCCCAATGAAGATGGCCCAACAGATGCGCCGTCTCAGGTGGGGGTCAAAAGAAAAAAAATCGATTCATCACGACTTGAGGATGAAACCAAATGGCTACTCGTTCAAGATATGCAAGTTAAGCAGCTCGAAGAGATACAACGCATTCGGAATGAGGAACACAAGCGATTGGTTTTTGCCCTCAAGAATCAACGACAAAGACTTCACTACGAAAAAATGGCTGAACTTACTCAACAAAAAGACATGTTTGAAAGACTTCTACGCAAGGTATTTAAAATAGTCAAATATACAGTCAAATAGAATCGACTTTTGTTTGATTTCAGTGGAAAAATGAGACGGATATTACCGAGTCATCGGAGAACAATGAAATTTCGCCTTTATTGAACTCCGATACTGAGCGAGTAAGTTATAAACAAATTATGTGTCATGAACACTTGACATCGCAATTTTTATATTGCAATATAAAGAAGATAAAATCTTCATTTTATGCATGCGTGAGAGTTTTATGCAAAAAAAAAAATTCTTTACGTATGAGTGACGAGATAATAAGAGATATCGCGTAAAAAAAAATTCGATTTTATAACTTGATCACAAATTAGGTATCTCTAGCGATGGGTTAGTTGACGGAAGTTATCTGTGCCAGCTGGCAACTACCAATTTACTAAATAGTTTGGAGTTTTACTGCTGGTTGTGTACTATAGCAGTTTAGCTCAAATAGAACGGTCAATGAACTTGCGGTTTCGATATTATTCCCGAAAAATTAACATTTCAATATGAGATTATAGATAAATATTTTAACTCCTCAGTCCTCACTGTATCATATTTAACCTATCTAAAAAAAAATAGTAAATGATAATTTCCAAATCTGAATTTTTCATTTATTGTTTTAGAATTAGAAACCTAGTTTTAAGAGAGAAAAAAAAAAAGGATGTTATGAAAATGTTATTAGTGGAAGTAAAATGACCTTTTCAATCTATTTTCTTACACAATAAAGGAAAACTTCCTATTTTTTTCCTAAAGGATTAATTCCTGAAGGAAAAAAAAAGTTTAATCTCTTAATACGAGAGAAATTTTACTTCCAACAGGAACTAAACGTGGTTTAATCAAATTTTGTAGTTTAATATTGACTTTAATCGTTCAGAACAAAAATGTTTTAATATTTTTTTGTATGTAGGTCTAATTGGTTCTAAAAAGTGCCAAAATACACCTGTCCCGCATTCGAAGTTTTCACAAATATAGGTGGTTAGCCATAATTGAGGCCAGGAGAGCAGCAAAACCCGATTACGAGTCGTGAACTGAACCCTACCCTCACAAAGAAAAAATGAAATACATTCACATGATTGCAGACCTGTAATATGATTTAAACCTTCCCATACAAGTTGGACACTGAAATTTATATTTCAATTGAAATTCTTTGTTTGTATTGTGTAATGATTTTATGATTACATGACACAATTCTTTCATATCTATTCTCAGGCACAAGAAAATGCAATTTGCTTTTGTTTTAATTTTTATTCAGTTTGTATTGATGGAACACTCCGATATTTGATTCCTGAGCATTTTTAAGGCCTATTCATAATGGAAATATTTTTATTGGCCACCAAAAATATGACCTTTTGTCCCGAGGGTTGGTGTCAGCAAAGTATGAGAGAAAAGTTATCGTGTTTTTATTCCCACAGACGGGAGGTTTTCTCTCTGGAAACTCTGGTGAGAGTTACACAAATTGTAGCTTTTAGAAGAGCGGGAAAAAAATGGAAAGATTCTGAATTAAAAAAATGGTGCAACATTTAACGAAGGTCTAAAACCGAATTAATTGCTAGGAAATAGTGAATTTTAAAATTTAGAATTTAGAAAACCAAAATGGCGCTCAAAACAAAAGCGTTATGGCGCTTGGGTTGAGATGACTTGTACTACATAAACAATCCCATTTTGTCTGGAATATTTCTAAGAAATGAGAATCTCGGGAATTTTGCTGTCGTATAAAAGTGATTTAATGAATATTATCTGTCAATCAATGAGCATAAGATTAGCATTTTATTGGCAACTGATTCCTTCCGGGTAAGGTCAGCTTCCAGTAACGTGACGATATAAAACGTTAACTTGCAGGTCGTGGTTTGCAAGACAAATTTCTGCCTCAGCCTTAAAGGCGAGTTATGTGATTTTTGCACCCCATCCATGCTTAATGTGTTTGTTCACCGCTTTTGTTGCTGGAGTAACCCTTTGCAGATGAAATTTTTTTTGTTTGTCTAACTCCGCATTCCGGAGGCAAATGACCCATGATATAAGCCCATGGCATCATCAACTGTTTGAAAGAAAAAACAAAAGAATAAAAAAAAAAAAAATCATTCTGAAGTATGAAAAAGAAAACCTTTTTTTTTAAATAAAAAAAAAAAACACAATTGTGATTATATGAGAAATTGCTTTTTGTTGTAGTTAGTTTCGTATTACATACTTGTTTATTTACATATGAGAGGTGCACGGTGTAGCATGCTGGGTGGGGCAGCTTCATTTATCAGCCGCGGGCTATTTGTGGTTTCTGGTGAACCCCGCCAGGTGCGAGTGGGCGTCGAAAAAGAAAAAGGCCGTGGAGCACACTTCACTCAGACGGCTACATTCAAGTTTTTGAACGCCCACTCACTGCCCACATATACGCTCGCGCAACGTGATTCATCTGGTTAAGCTTTTGCTTTGATATTTTACTCACCTGCATTTTATCATAGTAAGTTTTCCTCTTTTTTTAATTATTTAAATTACGTGCGGTTTTTTAAAAAGTTTTGTAAAACTTTTGTGATTTTAAACACGCAAAATGACATATTTTATTATTAATATTTTTTTTAATGAGAAACTAATTGAAATAATCATCTCTAGAGAACCTGGGTCTGAGAAACATTAGTTTATTTTAATTTTGCTCACCTAAGGCACTGAGTAATTGGTTTTCATGTCCTTGCGTGGACAACGGTCACCCACGGATGAGGAAAATCCTAAGAGACGTGATTAATAATTTTTTTTTTAAAAATAATAAATTTCTGTAATGTCATTTAATTAAATGATCATTTAGAAAGAATTTTTTTTTCCCTTAATTATTTTTTTTCCTCCTTTACAACTTTTCGTTAATGGATACTTAAACTTGAATTATTATTGAATCGAATGAGTACACAGAAATGATGTCACACGTGCATAATGTGCATCCTTTGACCTCAATTGATGGCATATCTAATGATTTGAGCAAATTTATAATTGACTAAAACTTAATAAATATTGACAAACTCAAGTTAGAACTTAAACGAACATAAATTAAAAACGGTAACGTTCATTCCTGACAAGTTTATGAACTTTAATCGGGTTATTGCATTCCATATCGCATTAGCAAATTATAGAAATGCACCTCCTTTTTTAATCAACACGATTAATCAACACTCCCTTCACTCGATAAACCTCAAACTGACTGAAACTTGGGAGTTAATTTATTCGGATTAATTTTTTTTTACCTTTTCAAAAACCCATTAAACGAAATTACCCCTTAGAAAACACGTGGAATTTCCGCTGCGGAAGGGGTTTAGGCGTATAATTCCATTCCACGTAAGATTATTTCCCCTCCCATTCCTTATCCCCAAAATTCCTGGGCGGTCCATCACGATTACCCTTATCTTTGAACTTAGATAAGATGACGACCCAAATATCTGACTCAATTCAAGGTCAAGTTCAGCTTGACCACTCCCTTAAGTGTAGGTGGATTAAAGTAAAGGTTTACCGGACCCATCTAACACTCTTTCTCACTCACGTGACATCATTTTCCTACTAGTACTAACTCGGGATTTGAAGGCGTGGCCATATATAAAAATGGGAGTGTAATAACGTGACTTGTGCCTTTATGTGCCTAAAATAAATTTTAAAAAATAAGAAATAAAAAATGAAAGAAATAAATAGTTGGTGAGGGAAAACGTTCCCGTGGATGTAGATAACTTATTCGAAGCTAATAACCGCAGGGAGAAAAAAGGGTTCATTGTCGAGCAACACTTTGAATACTAAGTTGTTGCGGAAGCAGGGGAAAGTGATCCTTGATCATTTCACCTGTTTCAGCCCCTGGAGGGCCGATTGTGGCCCAGGTCAGGACGAAAAGTCCATTCTTTCGGTGAGATTGAGAGAGTTAGGAGTTAAGACTATAAGAGAGTTGTGGATGGCGAGTTTTTCGTGATTTTTTTGAGTTTTGTGTGATGTACAAATTGTTTTTACATCGTTGGATTGAATTACTGAAAAGGGTGATTATGATTGTTTGTGTTTTATTTATTGTTTTGGTTTTGGATGAGAAGATGGACGTGTTGGTGTGTGAATGGAATTTCAGGAAGTGCTTTTTCCAGTTCAGAAGGTCAGAAATATTTTGTATAGAGTATATTGCAAATAGAGTGTAACAGTTTTAGTTAAACAACGATCCACTCGGTTTAATTAATTGAGAAATTGTACGTTTTGGTTGGTTTAAAGAAAAAAATTTTGTTGACAGGTTAATAAATCTTTTTTTTTGGTCGCTTGTAATTGGTATTTAAGGATCAAATATATAAACAGGTGAAGGTTATATACTTGCAAGTTATTGTCTCTATATACATTCCTCGTTTCTCAAACCGGTATCAGTTATTTTGCTTTTAATTAACATTATAATATTCAGGAATATAAACGCATGTAAATTCAGTCGGCCAATCAAACTGGATTTTTTTTTTAAAAGTTTGAAATGATAATGGTACGTTGTCTATAAGATTAAGATTTGAAAGTGAGAAACATGTTGGAATTATTTTTAGCGAACAATGGGAGTTTTTGTACGCAAAAAATAAAATTATGATTAATTTGAAAATGTTTACAGACTTCAGATGTTGAGGTGAATGAAGAAAAGAATGTGGCTTATGCGGATTTGGATCAGAAAACAGCAGGGTTGAGATTACTTAAGGCCAAACACAAAAACAAGGTATATTTTATTTGATTGGACTGAAAAGGTTAAAAATTATTCAAAGAGAAAAAAGAGAAATTGAACCCTTAAACAAAATAAAATAAATTTTCTAGATGTTATCGTCATGCCGAAGGTACTCATGGCGGACAAAAGACTTGCATTTATCAGCTATGACACCGATCGAGGAGGAGGAGGAAGTAAGACAACAGTTTTTATTTTAAACTTTAATTAGTCCGAATTAAAAGTTTTTTTAACGGTTTTAAACGCGTTTTAAAACGATGACAAATCTATTTGATGTTACGGCGCTTGATTTGTGGGATTCAACTCGAGTAGTAGTTTCCATCTTGCAGTCTCGGGTCTTAGTTCACATTCAAGGATTTCCGCTGTTTATTCGCTCGGAATACATTAATATATTAATGATTTAATGCGCGGCTAGCAGCGCAATTACGAGAACTTGATTTATTTTAAATTTTAATGCGCTTTTTTTTAAGGATCCGAATTGGCAAGAAGAGAGAAAGCGACTGAATCGAGAGAATCAGGAATTGAAAGAAAAGGTAAGTTTTATTAAAGGATTAGTTGTTTAAATCGTAAAACATGACGTGCTATAATAGTTCAAAGCACTTTGGCTAATGAGATGAGCTTTTAACGTTTTCTAATAAATCATCGTCATCCGTTTAACCCTTTTGACTTTTTATTTTTATTTTTTTTACAGTTGAGGAGCTTAGAGCAGAGACAAATATGCTTGGAGGTTGACCTGCAGGAGGTTCGAGATCAGAATGATTTGCTTGAGTTTAGAATATTGGAAGTGGAACAGACGGTAAAAAAAATTTTATTAATTTTTATTGCTGTCAAATGAAAGGTTAAAACAGATTTTTTTTCCTTCTTTTTTCTTTGCAGTCGAATTCGGAAGGTAAAAGACTGGATAAATGCGTGAATACCGACTCAACAGATAGTTTGATCGAGGTAAACAAAATTTAAAAATCAATTATCAAATTTTAATTTAAAAAATATCTATTATAGGACGAAGTAAAATCGTTTACTGATATCAATTTAGTTGAAAAAATTCATAATTTAGAAGCAGAATGCAATTCGTTACGGTTAGAAAACAAAAGTTTGGCTATTAAGTTGCTTAGCGTGAGCCAAATGTCAGCATCAACTCAAGAGAGCATTACGGATTCGATGTTTGATAACAGATCTGATGTTGTATCACAAGGAGGCGAAACGGGATACAGCAGCGATGAATACGACGATATGAACGCAAACTTGAGCAATCTCGACGTGACCAGTCCAACTCCGTCCATCGACAGTGCGACTGCTGTCGAATTTGAAGACATAGTACAAAAAATAAGTGGTTTACACAGCGAAAATGCGCTTAGCGGTAATAATTTTCCGGGCAGCTTGGAGGAACTCAATTCGCGAAACAAAACGAGTCGAATGAATGCGTGCAACGATTTTTTTTGGAGTTTGTCCGAAGTTGCGCACAAAATCAAAGAATCCGAAGACGTGAAAAACAAACTGAGAGCTCATGTTCGAGGTCTGGAAGAGGAGTTGAAGAGGGTCGGCAATGAAAACGATGTCCTAAGACAGGAGAAGTGTTTCGAATTCGGCAAGAAATTTGATTTTAATTTATTTAACAAGGAAAATGGTGAAAAAGCGGAAGAAATCGTCGACCTCGATTCGTGCGGTATCGAAGTGATAAAGAACATGTTAGCGGAAAAGGAGCGCGAATTGCACAATAAAGAAGTGGAATATTCATTGAAAATGGACGCTCTGAAATGTGATCTCGACGACACGGTTAACCGGCTGGAGAATCGGCTCGAAATTAGTCTGAAAGCGGAAATGGAGCTCAGGGAGAAGATCGAGACCGTCGAGCACGAGAAAGGACTTCTAAAGGACCAGATGAGAGAAAAAGAGGCGGAATGTGAAATGGATAAAATGCAACTAACGAACCAGATGAGAAGTTTGCAACAGGCGAAAGAGAAACTAGAGGAACGGATTGTGTTGCAGAGTAACAGAATGGGCGGCAAACAATTGTTCTCCGTGTCCGAGGAAGTTTACGGCGACGACGTCGAAGAGAGATTAAACGATAAAGAAAATATCTGCAAAGTTGGAGCGAATGCGGACGACGCGAGTGATTACGTCGACGAGCAAAACGAACGTCAACAAGGGACCACGGGTACTAAACAACTCAAACAACGGCTTTTCGAGTTGGAGAAAAAGGAAAGAGCGTACCGCGAAACGCTGCACGAAGCCGATAAAATCATGGCCGACGTGGAGAGAAGTTACCAAGAAAGAATCGACGAACAGGAGGTGATGGAAGAACGGCTTCGGGCGCGAATCGTTCAGTTGGAGCAAAGCGAGAAGCGGCTGAGACAAGCATTGAGGAATACGAAACACAACAACGAGGTTTCCAAGTTTGGGGAGCTCTTGGATCGGTTGTTAGAGACCGAGGCGTCCGAGAGACGACTCAAGGGTCGGATTCACGATCTTGAACAGGAGGATAAAGAAGTTAAAAAGTGCTTGACGGATGCTCAGCGAGAGAAGTACGTGATGGAACAGGAGCTGCAGGATCAAGAGGAATTGCTGAGAATATTAACGGATTTAAGACAGGTCGAGAAAGAACTTCGGAGCAGGATCGCGCAATTGGAGACCTCCGAAGGTGCTCTGAGGGAGACGTTGGCGCAAGCTGATGCCATTTTGATGGAGCGGGAAATGGCTCTGAAGGAGAAGGTGGATCATTTGGAGGCGGAGTTGATGTTTTTGAGGCAGGAAAAAGATGAATACGAAGACATAGTGCGCGACCAGCATCCGAACAGGGTGCAGTCAATGGCGGATGTTATTAATTTAAATGCTAAGTTGGAGCTGCAGGTCGAAGAATTGGGGGAAATTAATACGAATTTGAGGCATAAGTTATTGCAACTCGAGTCTGAAAATACTCATTTAAATAAACAAGTAATTGAAATAGTTTTGCGGGTGTTTTTGTTGATTTTTATGATTTATTTGTTTATTTTTTTGTTCTTTGGTAATTAGAATTCAGGTGGGAGTTTGGAAGATAAAAATGATCTCTGTTTGAAGATGAATTTGGAGATATTGGAACGAGATTACCAAATTGAGAAGCTGTTAGATAAAATCAAAATACTCGAAGCCGGAAATATTCCTATGGAATTACAGGTTCGGTTTGGTGTTGTTGTTGTTTTTGTGTATATGGAATTTTTGCACAAATCTGACGAGTTTTTGTCACTTTTTCAGGCTTTGAGTTTACACGCGGATGAACTGAAGCAGTTAAAGGAAAAAATCAACTCACTGTCTGCATTTGTTCAGGTAAAAGAACACACGAACGGTATATCCATTCTTGTTTAAGATTATTTTATTAAAAATGTCGTTCTGCCCTAAAAATTCCTGGTTAAACTTGTAAACGGTTAAAGGAGGATTGAGCTTGAGTATAATGCAGTTCAACTGTTTGCGCGCTGATGCATTGTGGGTTAGTTTCACCCCAATAATTGTAGAGTGCGCTTCGCTGTGCAGCAGCGCATTCCTCTTTCGAATTGAGTCGTGGGCCGCTCATTTGTTCGACTGCACTGCGTAGCTTTTGTGGTATTTCTAAAACATAATTTATGTGAATAGTAACGTTTTTTTTATTCATCTCTTTTGCAGCATTGTAACTGTGGTAATTGTTCGATTTGTCAGCCACTTTTAGCAGACATTGAAAATCAAGTTAAACTGTTAGATGAGGTAGGTTTTCATTTTATTATTGTTTGGTTTTTGTGGATTTATTTCAACGTGATTCAGCGTTTATAACAAAAGATTTTAGTTGTGTCGATAGAATAAACGGAATAAAGGAGGAACTAACCGATTTCGCTTAAATTTTACATGAAATTGCGAGAAATGTAAAGTTTTTGGAGAATTTCAGAATTTGAACTAGTTTCTCTTCATTAATAATAGATTAAATTGCAATTTGTAAAAAGATTTACTAATTAATAATTACACAGTCAGGGTGTGACTTTGAAAACAACAAAAAGATTATTGATTTGCCGACGTGGCTGAAATTATGTAGGATCCTTGTCTCTAAGTTGCATGAACCCAGTATAAAGTAATTGATTCGTGTAACCATAGAGACCAGTCAAAACATTGAAAAGAAAAACAAAGTAGGACAAGGGTAAGGGGAAAAAATAATTTGTTATAATGACCCAATAAAGTTATCATTTTGTCTATTATTTTATACTTGTATATTAGAAATTTTAATCGAAAAATTGAAAAATGCAAACACTTATTTTGCTCATAGCGTTAAAACTTGCTATAAATAAACACCAACGGATCAATAAATTCTTTTGGAACTAAAAGTGCTCGAAGTTGATTAATTTTTTGTTTTAATTTAAAGATTATTTCTGGGAGTTCTACTGAGATGAAAGAAGAGAAGCATGTAAAAGATGGCTGCCAAACTCAAGGTGATAAAGGAATTTCATTTTTAATAAAAGTTTAATTTGTATTCGTGTTAACAGATTTAATATCGTTGAACAATGATAAAGTTGATAGAGCAGCCGAGAAAGAAAGCGCTTCCCTCCCTATGGAGACATACGATGTAAGTGAGTGAACATTAAATGGGGAGTTATGAACTCAATTTTTCTTTCTGTGCCGTAGATAATGGATTTTGATGAGAATAACAAGGATAGTGAAGAAAATGTTACTATTCAATTCCAGAATAATAATAAAACAGTAAAGGCTTCTTACAAGAATAAATTTGTGAGTATTTCTTAATGTAATTTTTAATTTATTTTTTAAAAAATTAAATTTTTTATTATCTGTTTTTTACAGACCTATTGTTCAATTGACGAAATTGAAGAATTGAGAAGTCATGTTGCACGTTTGGAAAAAGAAATAATAAATAAAGAGAAGATGCGTGAGGTTTCTGATCAACAGATAAAATCTCTTCAAATGAAAATCAGTATTTGCGAGAAGGATTTTGCCGAAAAAGTTGGTTGAAATTGGAAGATGTTGACGTGTGGACTTTTTAACATCTGTTATTGTTTTTTTTTTAGATAGCTGAGGTCTGTAAAGTGAGTACGGAAAAAATGGGCATTCAGCAAGAAAATGAAAGCTTACAACATCGTGTGTGGAAAGCTGAGCTCTCAGAAAGAGTGTTGCAAGAGAAATACTTGAAAAAGTCGCAGGTACTAGGTTAATTTTCTACGTGAATAAAGAATGCTGTAATTTCGTGATTTGTTTATTAACAGGCGGTGGTTTCTGCTAATAAACAAGTACGCGACCTCGAACAAAAGATCGGAATTCTCTCTCGTCAACTTCGACATTGGGAGTCGAATCATCGTGAAGCCGTGGATTATAAAGAAAAAATTCAGGATTTAGAAGGAGAAATACAGAAAAGGGTATAAGAATTATTAAAATAATAATGGAATTATTATTTTAGTAATTGAATTGGAATTTTCAGAGGGAAAGTGAACGGAAGTTATACGCTGAAAATTTGCATTTGCATCATAAAGTTGAATCGCAGCGCGAAAGAATTAGCAGCATGCAAGTTATAAAGAAAGATTACCACATGCTGAGTACTAAAGTAACTATTTTTTTTTTTAAAATTTCGATTTTACATGAATCGTAAAATTGACCTTCTATTTTTATTTTTATAGGTCGATTTACTTGAAAAAAAGAAATTGATAGTTGAGCAATCGATTCCTTCATTGAAAAATAAAATATCTCAACTTTCACAGAGGTGTAAAGACAAAGATCAAATTATTAATCGCTTAGATAAACAGGTAATTTCATTTTTTTCCGGATTTCTAATAAAAATTGACGATTAAATTAAATTTCAGGTACAAAATAAAATGTCACCTTTTAAAGATCGCAGACAAAGTACGATCAGAAACACCACTCGCGATGAAAATTTGTCTGACAAAGATGAGAAAGTAATACAAATATTTACGCATTCTGATGAATTCGCAATTAGATTTTTGTTTATTTTTGTTTAGCTTGAGCGTTCCGATGAACGTACGTCGTTCAACACGCCACTACATCGCTCGAATTCGAGTGACAATTCGGACAGTAGTAGTTCACCTAGACAAACCGAAAGCAAATCTAAAATTCCGCGATACACTGCCTTACCATCACCTAAAGCTTCCCCACGAAATAAAACCGTCCATTTTGAAGTACCTCCATACTCATTTTAATCCCAATTTATTCTATTAACATCTAATTATCGTTTTCTAATTTTAAAGAAAAATGCCTGGGAAGAAGTGAAATTAAACACCAGTCCAAAATCACACAGAAGTAATCAAAGGATTAAAAGGAACAGCGTAGAAAAAACTTCTGAAGGTTTGTAACTATATTTATTTGAATATAAACATTGTTTTTTTAAAAATTCATATTTTTTCAGATGAACAATCTTTTGCACCTATCAATTTCCGTGTAACACGCAAAGTTGCCCCTGACAGTTTACTGGTAGCTTGGGCCGTCCCAAATGTTTTAGGGACACTATCGGGCTACTTGGTAAGCGAAAACTGACGTGATTTTTGTTTTGTTTTATTAAATAAAATTATTTATTATTTCTTAGATATTTGTTAACAACGAATTGCATCAAAAAGTACGCAGCCCTAACCGAACCAAAGCACTTCTTAATCGCTTGGATCTAACTCGAGATATTGAAATTTCGATTCAATCCTTGCTGGATAACGGCGCTTCTTCAGAAAAAATACGACTCATTTACCCGTTTAACCAAACCGACATAAGTGATGATTCCCCATCAACCTCTGCACGATCATTAGACGAGAAAAGTTTCAAAAATTACAAGAGAGAGGTAGCTATCGCCAACCATTTAATTAATTAATAATTAATAATCAACACTAAAAATATTGTTACAGTGCATTGTATGCAAGGATTACACACCAACCAACCACACACTGGACAACAAACCCACATTGGAGCTGAAAGTCAACCGAGGTGACATGGTCACCATTTTTGGCAGTAAATCGGCTAATAACTTTTATTATGCTGAGGTATAAATGCAAAAGATGTTACATAAACAATATTTTAACAGAAATTATTATTTCAGGCTGATGGGAAACGAGGTATTCTTCCGGCCCAGATACTTCAAAAAATGTCAGCGTTGAAAAAACGCAAAGGCGATCCGCTTGGCGCTGAAACTCATTCTGATTAAATTGCTTTTCAAATAAGACAGCTTTATTATTATTATCTAATGTTTTGTTTTAGCCGTTTGATTAATTGTCGTACTTAAATTTGAACAAAAATCCATACATATCTCTAAAATAACACAACAAATTGCCAATTTGTTTCTTTTTATAAATTCCTGTACATAGTTAGTTTGGATTTTTAATTCCCTGTAGTGGGCTTCAAATGGAGTTTGTTGTTCGTGCATTAAAGACTGTTACATACTGTTATTGTTGGTCACACAGTTCACGTTTCGGATGGTAATCCAAACAATTTAACTGTCCCTGCATCGTGTTCTCTATTATATTTATCCTTATCGTCGCAAGCAAATGCTAAAATATTTCTTTTTGGATGCCACGCCACTGTGAATGTGGGCGATTCAACTGGAATTTCAGTTATTTTCTCTCCTATTTGAGAAATAAAAATTGAATTAATCCACGAAGTAGTCCCCAACGTGTTTAACGAACCTGTTTCAACTTCCGCAATGTCAATAAGTAAATCTTCAGAAGCCGAAGCCAACATTTTACCATCGTGACTGAAACTTATTGTCCGAACTGGCCAATCCAACCTGAAAATAGAAAGAGAAGTTATTAAATATGTGTTAAAAAAAAAGCACCGGTGTTTATTTATAAACTCACCGAGAAAACGTTCTCACACAAACTAATTCTTCCACATCCCATAAACTAACTAATGCATCCGCACTTCCCGTTGCAAAATACTGCCCTGTAGGATCGAACTCTATGCAGATACAATTGGCAGGATGTGCCTGCAGAACATGTTGAGTTTGTAACTCTGGATAACTAATTTAAAAAATAGTTAAAACTATTAATAAACATTATTTCCTACTACTACACAATTTGCACCTTAAAATTTGGATACATCCTTGCCCATTAGTTAGAAAAAACAAATTGTTTTCATTATTCCAAGAAATTTCGTTTACTTCGAATTTAAACTGTTCATCTGCTTTTGGTTTGTGTGTGCGAACATCAATAAACGTAATGAGGTCTTCTTTATTACCAACTGCGATCGTGTGCCCATCTGGAGACCAGCAGATATTAATATTTTCACCTGCAAAGTGCAATGAACACGTTTATTTATAGAATGGTAAACAAAAACAACACACACAACAAGACCTTTTGTGTTAACCGTGGCCACGCATTTTTGGGTCCTTGCATCCCAAATCCTGACAGTTTTATCACCACTAGCTGTTGCTAATTGATCCGGATGATTTGGGTGCCAACAAAGTTGATCAACACTATCGCCGTGTCCCTTAAAAATGTGTTCTTTGTTCTAAAAATAGCAATTAGCGTTAAACTTTATTTTCTCAATAAGTACTTAAGAACGACAACTGAATGTGCGATACTAACCAATCGATCTCTGTCTAATAAAAATACGCTAACGCTTTTATCGAATGATCCCGATGCTAACCGTCGGCCATCGCAACTCCAATCGACGGAATGAACCTTGGCTGAATGCGCTGGATAATCTTTAACTCTGTTATTACTTTGAAAGAACTGCCTCATGTTGTCTAAATAAGGCGCCATGTTGGTGTTTGCACGCGCGATCGATCATTGGATCATCTACGATCTCGATCGGTCACGTACACCGCTCGCATCTGATTGGCTGGCATTGAATCATGTGAGGTTATTCGTGACCTCACCCGATGTTGACGTTTCAGGAAAACAAAGCATGCTCAACTGTACACAAATATCTAACTCGTCGTCTTGTTTGGTCTAAATTTGTCAGTTATCCTGTTAAATTTGTAAAAATGAACTCGATTTTGCCATCGTCGAATTCGTCGCAGGAAGATAGCATTGGAGGTAGGAAAAGACTTGTAACGTATTAATTTGAGTGGGAGCCACAACAAGGGCTCAAAGTGATGGCCTCCAACTTACAATATGTCGCCTATAATAACGTTGCATCTCACTTTCGGTTGAATTCAGGGTCACATTTCAAGGATGTAAACGGAAAACGAGCCTTTTTAATTTATATCTAAACTCCAGTTGTTTGTAGCACGTAAACAAAGATAAAATTCCGATTTCCGTTGGAAAAATCGGCTATTAAATGCTATCGAGCACTTTAAGCGCATAAAATGCACGCAATTCACTGTTGATGCAAGAATAAGTGTAGCAAGAAGCGGATTTTACTGCGAAACAGGTTTTAAGGTTTTATTTTGGGAATAAATTTGTCAACATGAACAGTTGCAATCGTAAATTCCCAAATAGATGCACGGTCAGTTGTGGAAGTGAAGACTGGCAGTAAGCCCGAAATTTCCACACTCGCAAATGTGCTTTGGCCTTGCATTGGGAAACGTATTTATTTTCGTCGTTCTGATTAAAATCATTTTTTACAAATAATTTGTATGCTCACGCGTTAAAGCTTGTTTTTTGTTTTTCAAATGGTTTTTTCCCCCTGAAAGTGGACTAATACTTATTGCGGAGTTCGGGTTGGAATGTCGCCAAGGACCTTGAACTCGCGTTTGCCACTCCGAGTTTCTATGGATTGATAAACTTAACCACAACGAGGTTCTTGTCCCGCCCGCAAATTTTGTGATATTAAATATCCGCTATCAAAAAGGGGATAGGCAAAGATTTAAAAATATTTTTAGCTTTAAGGTTTGTTTTCATCAACTGAAAATGTGTTCGGAAAAACACATGTTGAGAAACGACAGGTGTAAATGCTTTGCCGTTTGATAACTTATCTCGTTTATTTTTATTTCTATTTCTATTTTCAATTTTTAATAGAATCGTGGGTGGATTTGGATTTGCACAGATCTGAAATCCCATCACCACTCGGCTTAATTAACGATGCAGAAATTCAGAGGTTGTTGTTGGAAGCGCAAAGAGAATCGAATCAGTCATCGATTACCGTGAGCAGTTCCTCGTCGCGCAGAGCAAGGTAACTATTTATTTACGAATAAAAACAAATAAATAAAAGCTAAAGATGAGAAGTCGTTAGTGTTTGGTTTAGTGCCAATTATACGCGATTAGTCAGTGTTTGCCAAATTGTTTGGGCAAAAAAACTTGAAATGAGTTGAGTGTACCGTACTGAGGACAAGTGAACTTAAATATTTGTTTTCCATTCCTTTTCTTTTACGTCGTTACACATATTTAGCCTACTCACCTACTTGTAGGTGTACTCGTCTGAGCGAGTGTGAGTAATAGGACTTATTTTAGTGCTTGACGATTATTCCCGCGAGTCTTTGACCTTGTGCTTACCTGGAATGGTTCCAAAAAAAAGTTGATTTGGGTTTTTTTATCGTTAAATGTTTGATTTCAGCCCCAAAAGTCCACCGAACAGTCCAAATGCTGAACTGTCTACTGGAGATGATATTAAAGAGTTTTATATAAACAAGGTAAGACGATAATTAAAAATATTGGATTTAAAAATTTATTTATTTTTTATTTATTTTGGAAATAGGAGAAGAATACAGATTGGGTCTGGGATTGGTCAAGTCGACCAGATCAACAACCACCAAAGTTTGTATTCGTTACATTTACTGCATGTAATGGGAGTTAGTATCCAATTTCTTCATTAAATTTAAATGGCTGTGGGTGAATTTTTACGAATCAATGAAAATACCACTTGGATTTTTGATTTTTCAGTTTGTATCTAGATGATGGCAAATTCCTGTCCTTGTGAAATCATTTCAAAATGAAGCCAATTGCGTGACATTAGAAATTTATTAGTACAGCATGAATAGCATGAAATTTTAATGGCCTGTCATCCGTGTCGTTGGACTTGAAATCTGTACGCAGCTAATATAACCGTAGTAAAAATCAGTGAAGGACAGGATTGGTATTTTTTGAGATTTTATTGATTATTTTTTTTGTGCAAATACCAAATAAACCATTAAATTGAAACAAACAAAATTATTATCTCAATCTCATAAAAACGGAAATCTAAGGAATTTATTGATTCGTAACGTTATCATACATAAAGATGAAATAAATGCAACTCCCATGTTTTATTTTGAGTGAATGTAAAACGAAAATACTAAAAATAACCTTGTAATTAATTAGAGAATGGAAATTTAAGCATCCTAAAGGAGGACGGTTGAGTGTCCGCCATTCCAAAGCGATGAAGAGTGGTCTGTTGTCCAGCGAAGTACTTTCCTTTGTGCTTCTTACCAATTTGGTTTCATTGCTCCTCGGTGCTGGTATCGGGTAGGCGATTAGTGCATTTAAAAAATAGGTCGTTTCCTCATTTTAATTTGTTATTTTCTAGGATCATCATTGGCAAGAAAATGGCTACCGTGTCGAGTTTTGCACTCGATTGACTATATATGCATCCCTCCTCACAAGCTTGGATTTCACAATCGCAGGGGCTTTTCCAGTGAAAATATAAACTCCCAATACCAATGTATTTTTCTTTGCAATTTTTCTTTTGTATTTTTTAAGACTATTTTTGACTAAATGCTTGAAAAAACATTTCAGTTGGATCTAATTCTATAGGTATTGATAAGATTTTTACTTGCAACAAAATATATTTTATAATATTTAACAATTTAGCACACATCTTTGTAGCAAACTTTTTAACTGCTGCTCATGTTTAGGGCAGGACCCTTAGGTGACTACTGTACTTGAATTTCAAACCAAATACCTAGCTCTTGAATTCAGCAGCAGGCTGCTTTAAGCCAGTGATTTTAATTTTGCAATTCGTGTTTACATTATTTAAATACATTTCTAATCAAGTGGAGGAGGGAGTGGGTGAAAACTTGACATGTTTTGCTACAATATACGTGTGACTTTTCTTGGAAAAACTTTTACAAGACTTTTTAATAGTTTAAAGAAAACTTAAATGTTAGCTTTAGGATGTTAAGTAATTTTGTCGTATGTACTTTGGTATGTTTCATTACACACTTTTTAAGATGAAAATGAGTTATCAGTTATTTGAATTTTGTTGATGCTGTTAGATTACCGGTATACAATGTTTGATGGTACAATTCGATTTAAAATTCACTTTATTGGTTTCTTATCATGCAAATAACTATATTCATAATTAACAAATAATTACATAATTATAAAATTATAATCCCTTATTAAAATAAACTGTTTTGGGAAAATTAAACTCCACTTTTTCTTCTAACTGTGAATATTTTTCCGGCTCAAATTTTTTTATTGTCGAGATTTTCAACGAACTAAAAGAAAAATGCATATAAATTTATTATTTTAAACGAAATTACTTTGTTTACCAGTTTTGAGGGAAGAAGCTGCACGAAATTGGTACCATAAATGTTAAACTAATCGAAAATACAAAATATTGTAATTTATAGCCGACGATAACTCAAATTCTTTTACTTACAAACAACCAACCATCAGCACTTGCATCGGTGCATGAAGATACTTAACCCTTTGCATCCAAGCGTAGGTTTCTAATTTTTTCATTATAAATGGCAGAATTACTAAAAACAAATGTGTAAATTATTACGTATTATAAAAAAAAATAATACATTAGAAAAATTAAACTTACACATGCCAGGAGCAGCCATTACAATTCGTGAAAACACAACTTGGCTGATCCCCTTTACAGCGGCGATCTGCATTGAAAAAAAATATATATTGAAAAATATTTAAACTTCGACCTCTACTTACCCTCGATTCAGTCACTTTATTTCCATTTTCATCAAAAACTGCCACCCCTTGTAATAACTCACTAGAAAATTACTCCATATTATTAAATCATTAGGAAATGATGCTGAAACGTGTACCTCTGTCGCATAAATGGTATATTAACGCAATTAGCAGCAGCTACTGCAGCAAAAGGCACAAATCTTTGCATAAAAGGAGCTGTTGTCTATAAAAATTCCATCGATACATTCCATTCTTTAATTACCTTTAATTAAATGTCATGCAAACCCTTTGTAAATAGGATTTTAGTTTGATGGCAGTTATCAGAGCGCTTCCGGTTGCAGTCACATACGCTATTGCAAGTTTCCTATAAAAGTATCGGTTAATTGATTATCGCGTGAATGAAAATTTTAGTTCGGCTAACATCGGTGTAATAGGCGACTCTGCATTTCTGTTTGTGTAGTTCACCATCGCATTGAATGACTGATTCACCCATTGCCAAAACACAACTTCGGGTACAGTCCTGTACAAATAAACAAGATTTGATTACACATTTTTTTAGACTTTAGAAAAGTCTACTCAACCGGTAAAATTGCAGCATGGCACCTGTAACGACCATTCCACCTGGTACTTGAAATGACATTCGGCCAAAAACATTCATCTTTTCACCAGAATCCGGATGGAAAGCTGATTCGTACAGTTTCCGCGCATATTTTATGTCTTGGGGTTGGGTGTTGATTGGTTCGTTACCATGCCTGAAGACGATAAGATTTTAAGGTTTAAGATTTATTTAATTCGATAAACAAAATCACATGATATCAGATACCTGTACAAATTGAGCAATTCTTTCGCTTCTTCTATCCTTTTATTACTAGTGAAGGCCGCCCTGGGATCGGTTACCCAAAAATAATACTTCAGACGACCGACGAATGTGGTTTGATCCCAGTAAGGAACGTCCAAATTTATTCGCTCGTGACCTTGAGAAAATAGAACATCTTCCAACTTGATATAAATAGCATTAAAGACAATATTGTCAGTTGTCAATCGTAAAGAGAAGTTTAAACTGGTGCAACTTTTATTTTATGGTACCTGAATCTTGATCCAGTGCAGGAGGGAAGGTTTTCAGCGCCATTTATGAGTCCACAATCGACGAGGATTAAACAGCTGGAGATGAAACTAACAACCACTAAAAAAAGTATTGAACAATCTGCACCCGGGTCCCGGAAGTTCGTTTGAATGATGCTTGCGTACGCCTCCTTTTACGTCATCAACAAGACGTATTTATCACATTATTATTATTCAATTTATAAAATTAATAGATTTTACTCTGTCATCTAAATAATAATAATAATAATAATAATAAGCGAATTCAATTCTATTTCTTTTTTTGAAAATAAGTGTGTCGGTCTTCTGCTAGACATTTTCTAATTAGTGTCATGGCAACGAACACACACAAGACCGTTTGACGTCGGGATGGTTAGTAATCGTAATGTGTTGTCTTGTTTTATGAAGAAATGGGTTAATTTTAAGATTGGTTATTGCGTTTGAATGATTTTTTTCAACGTTCATCCGATGTATTTTTCGATGAAACATTGATCGCCAACCAAACATGTTTAATGTGTGAAATGTTAATTGCATTTTGAATCAAACAGGTTATACCATAATGAAAAAAAAATTGTTTTTTCAAACTTTCGATCAGGGTTTACTCGCAATTCTTCGCAAATTAAAATCGACCCCGGATCGAGAATTGAGGATCCTGCTATTGGGCCTTGACAACGCTGGAAAAACAACTCTGCTGAAAACATTAGCATCTGAAGACATCACTCATATTACACCCACACAAGTGAAATAAATTTTTATTAAATTAAAATAAATAAATAAATAAATGTAATTTACTCGATTTCTTGCAGGGATTTAACATAAAAAGCGTGCAGACTGACGGTTTCAAATTAAATGTTTGGGACATCGGAGGCCAAAGGAAAATTCGACCATATTGGAGAAACTATTTTGAGAATACCGACATTTTGGTATAACGATTTTAGATTATGAAAATAATTACTTCTCAGAAAACATCATTTTTTTATTCCCAGATCTACGTAATTGATAGTGCAGACAGAAAACGGTTCGAAGAAACTGGTGTGGTATATATTTTGGTCAATTTTATTATCATTCAATGTGAATTGATTTAGTTGCATCTTTTAGGAACTGGCTGAGCTGTTAGCCGAAGAAAAGTTATCTGGCATTCCTTTACTCATCTACGCTAACAAACAAGACTTGTTCAATGCTGCAGCAGCCAGCGAAATAGCAGAAGGTCTTAATTTGCATACAATTCGCGATAGAGTTTGGCAAATTCAAGCTTGTTCCGCTACAACCGGCGAAGGTGTAAAGGTAGGAAAGTTAATATATCAAATCGTACGATCAATTTAAAGTCTTACATTTTACAGGACGGTATGGAATGGGTCTGTAAGAATGTGAAGAAAAAATAAATCTTAGTGTGTATTTGTGTACGAATTATGCACCAATTACAGATGTTTGCGATGCAACAATTCCGTCCAAAATCATTTTCTTTTCTCAATTTTTGTTACAAACTCACTCGAAACTATTTATTGTAATTAAATGTACATTTACATATATTAATTTAGAATAAATAATTATTGCAACTGTGAAATCTGAACTTATTTAAGATTTTCAATAATAGCCCGAGTGTATTCCGTGCTTGATGAATTACCTCCAATATCCCTCGTTCGGACCTAACACGAAAAATAAAAATAAAAAGCATTTTAATTATACGTTTAAAGTAAATTATTTTAAAGCAACTGAATACTTTTCCAGCTTTCAATACTGTACTAACAGCTTCTTCTATTTGTTTCCCATAAAAAGACAAATTGACATGCTTTAGCAAATTACAAGTACACAGTATCATGGCCGTCGGATTGGCGATGTCTTTGCCTATAGCATCACTGAACGTGTGACGTGTGCCCTAAAACTAATCTCGATTAATAATACCGTTGTTAGTGAACAAGCAACAATTTCACCGGTTCAAACATGGCATAGTCCTGGCTGAAACTGCCTCCTGCCACTACCCCAGCTCCTCCGATCAATCCTGCACCCAAGTTGTTGATAATATCGCCGTACAGATTTGGCATGAGCATTACATCAAACTGGTGAGGATTGGACGCCAATTGCATGGTAGTGTTATCGATGATCATGTTATCGAATTTGATGGTTGGGTATAGTTTCGAAATCTAAATGCACTTTTTACTTTTATTGTATTTGTAAACACAATTTGTAATACCTCGCCACATGTACTCAGAAAAAGCCCATCGGCTAACTTCATGATATTAGCTTTATGCACTGCGGTTACTTTCTTTCGACCTAGTTTTGTGGCATAATCGAATGCAAATTTGGCAATTCGTCGAGAATTGTAACGTGTAATGATTTTTAAACATTCAACCACTCCCTCAACACCCTGAAAAAAATTAAAATAAACATCTGGAATTGTAAAAAGCACAAAAATATTAATTTACTTCATGTTCGCAAAAACTATATTCGCCTTCAATTGCTTCTCGAACTACAATAAAATCGACATTCGAGTGGCGAGTTTGTACCCCAGGTAAACTTTTTATGTGGACAACATTCGCGAACAAATCCAATTGTTTTCTATTTAAATATTTTAAAAGGAAGGGATAAATAAATCATTTAGATTTTTCGATGTTATTTTATTTTATTTGTACCGCATCATCATGTTGTAACTTTCTCCCTCACCAATCAATGGATTGGACAAAATTCCCTTTAAACAAACGCCATTTTTGGCAATCGAGTCCAATACTTCTTGAAATTGAACACTAGTTTCCGGTTGAGTTTCACTGTAAAACGACTCCATTTATTTATTTATCAGTTAAATTTATATATTTATTTAATACCTAAAGAAAAGGTAATCGAACTTTATGGGCACTTTTGCTGCTTTGCAAATTTCTTGCACACAATTTGCCATATCAGGCCCAACTCCATCGCCCGGAATGAGTGTGCAGGTCACGCTCGTGGAAGGTTTCGATACAGGGGCTTGCTTCGTAATTCACAAGAAATTAATTTTGTTTTATATTTAGAAATCGAGCAACTTCAACTTACAATTGGCTTCGCGCGGGTAAAGGAAGTGGTATGAAGGTTTTTTGGTCGAGCAAATAAATGTTGCTTTAATACCTATAATAACCCAATTGTAAAAGACAAAATAAAACCAGTACAATTCAAATTTATAATGTTATTATAACGTTATTACATTTGATGCAATTTTACCGGAACCTCCTTGTACCATTGTGCAAAGAATTTGTTTCATTATTAACATAATTAGTTCGTTTTTACTTGTATAAAACCGAATTTTTAAAAAAAATGTAACTAAAAAGCATGAATGAATTCTGATTTCCGAGACGTGATAATAATAAGATATTTCTGCTCGAGACTACAACACATTTTTACAACAATCTGCACATTTGCAGTTTTTAATTGTTCGTTGAATTAACCACTTGAAACGACGAATTTTATTCAGAGAGATACGCTTCTCGGGAATGGGTTCTAACATTTGCAGAAGCAGTTTTTCACAGTGCCGCGCCAATTTCAAATCTGGATTGAATGTAAAGTCACGTTTCTGTTGCCGTTCGAGCATTGTTTGTAAGTTAGTATTGTCAAATGGTAGTCCAGCACTAAGCATGAAATAAAATACAACTCCTAAGCTCCACACGTCTGCTAATTTTGGATCGTACGGTTCGCACCTCAGAATTTCAGGCGCAACATATGCTGGACTTCCACAATAGGTGTCACTTAGTCCATTGGGAAAATCAGCTTTAACGCTAGAATTAAGAGTAGTTGTTTATGTATGACTTATTTGTGGTTTGAAACTTTAATAATATTACGTACTTGGAGTGTTGACAAAAACATGCCAAGCCGAAATCGGTGATGACAACATGATTTGAATTCATAATTAAGATGTTATCTGATTTGAGATCTCGGTGCGCTATTCCTCGTTCGTGGCAATAAGACAAACCGAACACGATTTGTTGAAACCAAAGAGTTGCCTTAATTTCGTGCAAAGGACCGTAATCGTGTACATAATTACAAAGATCTCCGTTTCGTGCGTACTTCATAATGATGTACACCTGCGAGAAAAATGGCAATGTAATTCAATAATAAATTCGTTGTATTTCATAATACATTTCGAAATTACCTTTTTGTGTACATCGATGATATCGTAGACCCGAATCACATTTTTGTGATTTAATCTTCGCAAGATCTGAAGCTCGCGATGAAAGAAATTATCCTTGAACTCCAACGACAGTTTCTTGCGATTCACTATTTTCACAGCAACTATTTTTCTTTTGGATGACTTTTGACCGATGACAAGTTGTTTAGCAATTCGTACATTTCCATACGCGCCTTCGCCTACTTTTTTACCCACAATACACCCATGCGACAACAAGATGTCCGCATCACTTCCACTTCTTCTACTACCGCTCTTTTTAGGATGATAACCGAAGAGTTTGGCAAGTTTAAGAGCAACATAAGCGAGTGGTTTCATAGTTCCCATCAAATAAAGAAATGATATTACATTTTTAAGGCCAAATTTACACTGTGGTGATTTTCGGGGTTGTATTTTACACCATCGTAAACAAACAGGTCAATGTCTTCCATTTGTTTATAACTAAGACTGTAATTAACACAAGAATCAGAGAGGAATAAATTTTATTAGATATACATTTCACATTTAATGGGTTACAAAAATATTCGTATTGGTCCATTGGAATTGAATGCATTTTTACACTCATCGCACTGCATTTCGAAATTCTCTCTCTTTTTCACTAAACACGATCGACAAATCAAATGAGTACACGGCAACTTGAAAACTTCGTACGATTTTCGATGTGGGCACGAAAAACAATTACTATCGACACTGTCGACATCCAAACTAGCTTCTTTCGTAAACGACGGACACGTATTCAACACCTGTTCCAAACTCGCATCCAAACTTCTCTTCAAATTCTCTTCATGACTCGAATAGTTCCTCATCTTTTTCTGACCGGCATTATCTGGATTACTACGGTACGATCTCAGTCGCTTTAAACCCTGACTTGTCTCCGCATCATCACCGAAACATTTCTTCGTACTCACGCATCGATTGTGCGCGTTTTTTCTACCCGTAGTTCGCGGCACGTTTTTCGCAATCTGTTGATGAGTGATCAAAAACTCATCAATTCGTCCTTTCAGAGCCGAATTCGGCAACGGTTTTTTCATCGCATTGAAAGCCACTCCCGTGAACGGATCGTTCGGAGCCCGTCCCCACGACGCTTCAGTGGCTAAATATTTATCCAGAGTCGTCTGGTCGACGCAGTGCCCGGATGGCAACAGCACAGGCAGAACCATCATGTCGCACGAAATCGAGTCGATAAATTCGGGTGGAATGTCTTCATCCGACGGGGGCAAACTAGTTTCCTTTTCGCTCGTCGCTTCCACCTGATTTATGGCACAATTTGAAACCGGGAGTGAAAAGACGTTTTTGTAGATTTTGTAGAAAGTCAGTGCGGCATCTTTGCTGCAGTTCGAACTGGGTTGCGCCCAAATTTCCAACTTGCCCAGTGCGGGAATGCAGCTGTTTAATGTTCGCGTTATTCTGATCTGCACTTTCGACACGTTGGTCAAGGCTTGACTTAAGTGATGTCGCAGTTTTATTGCACTCATGTAAATCTCGCTTCGCAGTTCGTTCGTAAACGGCGCTCGGGATAGGAAATTCGGGTTGTAAAAAGTCACTTGATCGTCCTCACTTTTCGATACTGTCTTGGCCAACGGGTAAAACACATCGGCTTTTGGTTGGTTAATTTGTGAATAAATTTCGAATCCTACGCTTTTCTGCGAGCCGACTCTGCCGTTCAAAACAATGTGACTAAGTTCGAGGGGGCATCGAAATTTGATGTAAATATTCACTGGTGGCTTAATGAATCTTTCTCCGAGGAATCCTTTTCTTCGAAGAGTTTGGTCGGTGGAAATTAAATTAATCACTTCGTAGCCATCGCTGCTTACTTCGCTGCACGAGATTTCTGTTCCAAATGCAGCCAACAACACATTAGCACTCATTTTGTCTGGCACTGCACTTGACTATTCCAGCCTTTCCATTTCCCTTTGTCGAGGCTTACTGCGTGCTGGCGCTATCTGGTGCCAATATGTCTCCATAGACATAGATTACTGACTGGATAGCTGTCTCTTTTGTCTCAGCTATCCTATGTTGTGTTTACAGCGAGTGACGTCACACCAAGGGTCTTTTACTTGTTGTTGATGTTTTCCCCATGTAATAGACTCGTTTATCGCGATGTGAAAACAGAAAATTTACAGATTTATCTTTTTATTCCAGGTTTACGATGACGAAAACGGACTAAAAGCATTAAAATTAGGTGATTTAGAACTTACGGACCTATGTTCTCCTGAAAATTGGTCTGATCGTGTATTGTATTCATTCTTCTCTGCGGTTTTCCACAAATATTGACATTTTAAACAGAAAAATACATAGTTTAGCTGCTAAAAGTGCGTGCAAATGCAATGCAAATGTACCAGCTCAGTAACTAAATTAAAATAAAACTATTATCTGCCAAAGCAACAATAATTAACTAATTTCCACACAGC
Source organism: Strigamia transsilvanica (assembly GCA_034701245.1). Lineage (NCBI taxonomy): Eukaryota > Metazoa > Arthropoda > Chilopoda > Geophilomorpha > Linotaeniidae > Strigamia > Strigamia transsilvanica. The sequence goes on along the minus strand of JAQIXU010000010.1, from coordinate 97,106 downwards.
CTACAGGAAGCAACAGCAAATTAAATACATTACACCGCATCTGTAACAATAATTTGAGCGTAACCTTGTAAATAAACATGTAAATATTATTTTAAAAATTTCATATTTTCTGGTTTAACATCGCGGTAAACGAGTGTATTACATGGGGAAAGCATCAACAGGAAGTAAAAGACCCTTGTTGTGACGTCAGTTCTTAGGATAGCTGAGACAATAGTCAGCTATCCAGTCACAGTCAGTAATCTATATATACCTATGATATCTCTACATAGTTTTACTATATACTAACTAATTTTGGTTATTTCCACCGAATTAGAAATAAAATTTTTTTTTTTTTCATAGCTAACTGGAGGTAAAAAATATTTGGAAAAGTAAAATTTATATTAAGGTTTTTAGTAAGATGGAAAAAAATTCCTGGGTTGGATTATTCTTGTAAATCTTTTGCCATAAATTACAAGACTACAGGAGGCAGGTTTGTGCAGTTTTAAATCAATGTTAAGCTAATGACCTTAGCTCTTTAAAGTGGGCTATCAATTTTATCCGTTTGGATTATAAAGTGGCCGACTGGGTTAAGGATCTTCATTTGCCAGGTAGTGAAAGAAAGATTAAGGAAATTACAAATGGGGGGCTCATTAATGTTAGTCACAGGAATTTGTTTAATTATGATTTATTTGAATTTGAGTGACGTCTTTTATGTAAAATTGCCATTTTGTTCCAGGATACATTAATTTTATGCTTTTTTCTCTTTCGTTTTCTTTTTTTGGAAGAATGCAATTTTCTATTAGGTTTGATTTTTTTTTTTTTTCAAATGAGATTATAATTTTTACCAGTTTCTGCGTTTTACATTTTTTTTCATACGCTCTAATAGTTTCATCAACCTCCAGATAATTACCAAAGACAGTTATGCACAATGGTTACCACAGTCACGTCAAAACATTAATAAGTAAGAATTTGTTAATGCAGAACCTAATTTTTTTATTTTTAAAGTTTATATGTCTAAAATACTGTACTTTTTATGAAAAAAATGAACTTTTATGTATAAAAATGAGCTTTTATGTATAAAAATGAGCTTTTATGTATAAAAATGAGCTTTTATGTATAAAAATGAGCTTTTATGTATAAAATGAGCTTTTATGTATAAAAATTAACTTTTTAGTATAGAAATTTTACTTTTATGAATAAAAATTGAACTTTAAAAATCCAACTTTTATCAATAAAAATGCAACTTTTAGAAATAAAATTGAGCTTTTATGAATAAAAATGCAACTTTTAGAAATAAAATTGAACTTTTATGAATAAAAATGAAACTTTTAGAAATAAAATTGAACTTTTATGAATAAGATTGAACTTTTATGAATAAGATTGATCTTTTATGAATAAAATTGAACTTTTAGAAATAAAATTGAACTTTTATGAATAAGATTGAACTTTTATGAATAAAATTGAACTTTTAGAAATAAAAAGTGAACTGATATAAATAAAATTGAACTTTTAAAAATGAAAAGTGAACTTTTAGAAATAAAAAGTGAACTGATATAAATAAAATGAACTTTTAGAAATAAAAAGTGAACTGATATAAATAAAATGAACTTTTAGAAATAAAAAGTGAACTGATATGAATAAAATTAAAGTTTTCAAGTGAATAATTGAATTTTTATGAATAAAAATTGAACTGTTATGAATAAAATTAAAGTTTTCAAGTAAAAAATTAAACTTATTACACAAAAAGTTGAACTTTTCTCTTTCCGACCCAGTTAATTCTTCCATTTATAACATCCCATATTATAAAAACCGAAAGCTGACAACCTCTAAACTAGATATATATGTCGAGTAACTTTTCCCAACAATGGAATATGACCACCATTGACTGATGACGTTTGGTGACTCTCCATGATGAATACTTTCCATCACAGAACACCATCGGTCACTGTCATAGCATGATGAGCATCTGCATAGTATGTGATGATGCGGCGATGCCCTTTGACACACCTTTGATGGACCACCGTGACAATCCTTGGCGCGGTTTGGGTTTATAAGGCCGACTTAGTGGCTCGATGTCGCCATTACATCGTCACCTGTGGTCAGTGAATTGAAAGGCAGTAAAAATCTCTGCATGTCGTCCCAGTTGACGGCGCCACTGATGTATTCAGGGTTAAACTTCGCAAAGAGGCCCAAATGTGGGCACAATCTTCAAACTGATAAACTCATTGTAAATTAGGTTAAAATAAGATAATCAGAAGGTTTGTTGAATCTATTAGTTAAAGAAGTATATTTCATCTGAAGAAAGTCACGATTTTGACCTCATTTCGCTTGAGCGGGACACTTTATTCTTTTATAGTTTCTATTCTTTTCGCCCAGGGAGGCCATTTCTTTTCTTGACAACACTCAGAGAACATTTTCACAGCCATTGTATTTACATAAAACTAGACCACTCTCGACCATTACGTGGAAAAAAGTAATTGTCCTTGTTTCATACAGAGAAAGGTAAGAAAAGCCTATTGTGTTTCGTGTTTGTTTTCTGACAAATTTTTATTTACTTGTTATCGATTAGTAAACGAAAGAGATAAAAATAAATTTCTATAGATGAGAAAGTTCATGCATTAGCTCGTAAACATAACACCTCTCACTACATTTGAAACCAGCAAATAATATGTTTTTACGGCTGACCTTTGACCCATCGATTATACGTTTGTCTAAAGCCAACCCTATCATTTTTCATTTGCTTTAGTTTGTGTGGAAACTATATATTTTTTTCTCTTTCAAAACCATTGTTTTCCTAGTCTAACTAGTATTTTAATCGTGACTAAATGTCAAGTTCAAAATCATGCTGCGGCTCCGAGTTGTTCGGGCTCGGTTTCTTCCTCAAAAACTATTTTATGTGGGGACATTACAGGCCATAAGCATGTATAGGGGGCGGCGGCCTTGGTGCAGGACAGGTGAGGAAACAAGAAAAGCACCACACGCTTCCTGAATGCAATGCAATGCAATGCAATGAATTCTCGTCCTCGTCCATCCGCGTTTATCCTTATCCAATGTAATAAAATTTTTAATGTAAATGCTTTTTCATCATATTTTTTTTACAACTAGGGTGAACATTTGTCGAATTCTAACGAGTCTTAACAACGTTTTTCAATTTTTAATCCAAAAAAAAAAATTAAAAATAAAACCGAAAAAAAAAAAATTAAAAATAAAACCAAAAAAAAAATAAAAATAAAAAAAAATTCGTGATATGGTAATGTATTTGTTTGGTTCAAAAATAAAAAAACAGCTTGTTTTGAACATCTATCTTATCACTCGAGAAATATAATTTGCTTAAATCAGCTGGTAGACGCCTCGCCGGTTCTACCTGGCGCCCCTCGTCGTCGCAGTGAACTGTGCGTGTTGGTTAATCCACACTTGCCTCTCATGTAGTGACTAGCGAGACGAGAAACCAGTTGGACTTGGTTCTTTGCTTGCAAAGAAGGCGGCTAAAAGAGGAAAAAGAAGACGGCTCTAAGTTGATTTTATTCAAACTATTACACGACCACACTTTGACTAATTGGATTTAACCGGAGATTTAATCCAAACACGAAAAAAACATTGTGATGATTCCATTTAACGTGTCTTAACGAGTCATGACTTGTTGGTCAATGTCCTATAGTTACGCTAAAAGGTAAGATAAATCATTCATTTACCCATCGTAATCTTTCGAAATTAATTGAACCTCACTTAACCTTACTCCACATTTTTTTCGGCTCGTTTTTTCCACTCCAAAGTGGACTTTTTTTCTCTTTTCCTTTCGTTTTTTCCCTCTTTTCTTTCACCAAAAACAGCCCGAAGTAAAAAGGCCAGTCGTGGCTCTCTTACTCACTCGCTTTCTCTCTCTCTCAGCTTGGCTACTGTGCATTTCCCACAGTCGGTTGTCAAGATCCTGGTGATTCGTAGGGGCAATTGAGAGCGAGGAGGGTAGTGGGTAGAATTAGAAGTTCGAACTTGAAATTATTGCTCCCCCCCACCTCTATTTTTCTTTGAGAACTAGATCCTTTCCGCCCCTTCCGTTTTGGAAATGCACGGGTGTGGTTGCAAGAATTCTCAGCGAAATTCCATTAATCGAACAGGGGTGGGAAACCAATTACACCCACACACGCAACTACCGTCATCTCACAACTCCTCCCAGTGACCATGTTGACCACGGTTCCCGTTTCGTGTCGTAAATCTAGAGGCGATTTGCCCCACATGAATCTGTCAGTGTAGTAAAAACCGTTATTAATTCAATCACGGGGTTTTAGTCAAACGAGATTATTGAAATTCGTAAACCACAAATAAATGTAATTGACTTAATTCGAAAATTACGGTGCTTGTGGGTAAAGTTTACATTATACAACGAGAAAAGGTCGTTTTAAAATGTGGAATTATTTTAAGTGTGGGAGTTTGGAGGTCATTTTCTTTGAATAGTAGCAATAAACATGTGAAATAGGAATTGTAACACTTGACTCTTATTGTTATTATTAATTTTTTAACTGAAAAAAAAAAGAAAAATGTTTTTTTTTTTCCTGTGTAATCTTCGGAATTGTGAATTTAGATAATTAAGTTTGTGCACTCAAGTATATACACGTGATCTGATATGTACTTGGCTTTGTTTAGTCTTATTTCTTATCTTAGTTGTTGAATTGTATTAACCTTTAAGCGATTCTAATCTCTCGAACCCGAATGAGGATCAATAAAGCATTGATAAGGCGAGGGAAGGTAAAAAAGAAAAGTAAACACTAGGGGTAGACATTTTATTAGTTTAGATCGTGTTTTATGTGTTTTTACTCATACACTTTGACCGTTTCGGTTTGGGCGCGGCTCACATTGTCGGTTTGTATTCGGCGCATGCCGATGACCCGCTGGCTGACTCGCACGAAACAGATCTCTATCTGCAGCTAAGATTGATTTGTGACGTTTATCTCTCTTCCCTTTTAGATTACCAAAATATAGGTCCATGTTAAGGGACTTGGGGAAATATTTTTCCGTTGATTTTGACCTATTTTCTGCAAACGGGAGGAAACAAGGGGGAAACTGGAGACGAGACTGACGCCATATGTGAATATTCCCAACAGGAGCTTATCTAGTTGCGACGAGGGGGTGCACGAACAGGGGCTATTGACTGCACCTGTTGAGACTGCGTCGCCCACGCGTCGGTTTCTGCACCAACTGTTGCCAAGGGCCACTCATTCGCAAATAGACACCTCACTCGCCCTTTTCATTTGCAGAAATCAAAATTAAAGGGAAGGTTTATTAATCCACAATGATGTATATATATAAATTATAAATATATATTTTGTTTGCTCTTTCTTTCTTTTTGATTTTCTTTTGTGTCAAGGCAAACAAGAAAATTATCGAGGTCTCTGCACTTGCTCAATATTGCTCAAATGAACGTTTGTTACTCGGAGGAAATGAAATGAAATGTTTGAACGACTTCCTTTTTATCGACTCTTTCTTATGACATCATATACATTAATATATATGTATATTATTTTTTTTAAACAAGAGGGAGGGAGGGGAAAAGTCATCAATTTTAGTTTTAAGTGCGATTAGTGGACTGAAAATTGCACGATGACGAGTTGGAGTGTGTGGAGTGAGATAGACCAAGTGGAATGTCCTCCCACGAGGGAATCTAAATCTGAAAGTGACGAATAAACAAACGAAAAGCTAAAAATAATATTTGTCCCCGTCGCACAGAGAATGCTCAGCATCGTTGTTCTTTTATTTTCGAGATAATAAATAATGAAATTATTGAATACAGGATCTTGTGCAAGGCAAAAAGTCCATTCATCTTTACTTGCTGTCCTTTTCATGACTTGTTTCAACAAGTCGAGCGTGTGTTTCAGCTTGGCCGACTACCAACCGACTTCGCCTGCCCCCCCTTTTCAATGCCGTCCATTGAGATGGGGGCAGAACTCGTCCTCAATCATCCACTTTGACACGGGACACAACACCACCACCATCTGCCCCATTAAAAAAATTATATATAAAAAAAATAAAAAATAAAAATGAAAAAATTCCAAGTTGGGATGATTTGTTCGACACCTGCGCACAACAGATTATTTTCAAAATAATTACTTTGCTCGGCCTACAGCAGATGGCAGTCGTCCATAGCTTAGACCTAGTTAGATATAAACATATTTATTTATATTTTATATATATTTTTTTTAAAACTTTTTTTTTCTTCTTCCCGGATGTGAACCGGAATCAAACCGTAGAATGAACGGGAGTATTGAATTAAGGTAGGAGATGAGGTGCACCAGGTGTTGGTGTTATGGTGCGCACCTGGCGAGGGGGCACGTGGCTGCGTTTACTTGGGCAACCAACCATTGACGTGGATTTTCGCTCGGTTGAACCCTCATAACCTTGAATGGCAGCAAGAAAACTCTGCCTTTTATATTTTTTTCTCCTCTTCTGACAAAGAAATTAGACGTTGATCACCGTGACAGATAAAATTTATTGTAATTGAGGTTCATTTTTTTCTTCCTTTCTCATTCTTCGGTTTTTTTTTTTTTTTTTTTTTTTTTTTGATTTTGTTTTTTTTAAATAATGAATCGAGGAAGTTATTTTAAAAGTGGCGTTTATTCATTTCGTCGATGGAATATTAAGGATATTTTAAAAGTGCGCTGTTTATTAAAGATTCTGCATTTTTCTCCAGATAATCCAAAAGGAATTTGAACTTGGGATTTCCATTAACTCAGCTGGCAAGATAATTTAATCATGAAAAAGGAATTGCTGATAGATTGAGGTCAGGGACCCCGCGAGAATGTCTCGGTAAACGTCTTTTCATTTCATTACATCATTTAAGTGAGTGGTAGGGCTGCTCGGTTTCATTTAATGGCGTCTTGGTCAGGTGAGTGGGTCAGCGTGTCATACTCGGTGTCACTCGCTCGTATGCTATTATTTTCTTAACAAATTGTCCTGTAAGAAATGATGAATGAATTGCTATTTGTTAAATGACAGATTATCTCTCTTAGTATTTTTTTTAAAAAAAAATATTATTTATTTTTTTTATTTAATGCGGATTCGGTTCTTAAAAGATTTTTTTCTTCTTTTCTTCTTTCCCATGTGAAAAAGAAATGAGTCAGTGAGTTTGACGACTTGCCCCCCGCTAGGAAGGGGAGAAGGGAAAAAGAACCCCTCCCAACCAAACTGAACAAGAAAAGTGGACAGGAAATGGCGTGTCAAAGCAGATCACTTTCACCACTCTAAACATTTCTTTTCTTTTCTTTTTTTCTCTCTACTCGACTTGTCATTAGTGGTCTGCTACACGTCTACACTTGTTCATTATTTGTTTTGTTTTCATGCCTACGTGATTGCACAGGAAATGCACAAGAATGCTCACGTCTTTCCGCTAAAATCGAATTCGAAAAATTTCCCCATCCCATTCCCCATGGGAGATAGCCCGCACAAGGCCGACACAAGGCCGTCTAATTAAACCGAATTTAACCGTTGAGATTGCGATTGTTGACTGAGTTTGTCAACAGGTTTCGTTCGCGGATGATTTTTAAATACATTTGTTTGATTAACTCGATAAGTGATATCGAAGGTTTGTTTTAAGTTTACTATTGTCTTTTGTTCGTTGAATTTGACACATTTGCTCAGGTTCCGTTGCACTTGGGTGTAAACAGTGGTCCATCCGAATCCAACCATCCATCCACCTAGTATCGGTTGGCACGAGGTGAGGTCATGACTCGCGTCTATCAACTTTTTATTCTCCAACTTTCTTGTGTGTGGGATTCTGATAGCAGATTGTTTGGAATGTGTAGAGTGCAATTTGTAATTTTTTTTCTTCTCTCTCCTGCTCTTACTTGTTTTGCATAATGCACTTTTACCTGACAAATTCTTGCGACGCAACTTTCAACTAAACCTGACCTGTTTCAATCTGATATAACCCTTGCTATAAACAAAAAAGTGCAGGATTTGCGAGTTAATAAAGTACACGTTACGAGCTATAAATGTCTAAATTTTTAGATTTGGATCAATGTGAGCGTTAACAAACATGGCTAGAACGCCTGCAAATATAATTTCTCATTCCTTCATTTATTTTTCTTCTTGCAAGTCGTTAATTTTTTTTTTTTAAATAATCTTTTGTAAGCGAGATAATTATATCCCTTTTGTTTTTATTTTATATTTTGTTTTTCCTTTCCAGTTGATGTCGACAATGTCTCGCAGAGTTGATGGCTGTGAAGATTTGTTATTTGACTCACCCACGAGTGACATGTTGACAATGGTTCGCGATACTATTTATTCACCTCCGTCATCCAGTGGAGTCGGCAGTGCGGGCAGTGGACATAATTTGAATAGCAATCAAGGCGGAAGCAGCGGAGACAGTACTCACAATTCGTGTTGGGACGAGACACATATTTATGAAGATGTTCGGCAGCACCCACCACCCAAAATTACGCCACTCAGTGGTGTGCTAGGAAAGGTAATTACGAAATGCATAAGTGACTACGAGGGCGTATGTAATTTGCACTTCCTGTCATTTACAATCTTTGTAATTCGAAGCTATATTTATCTTGTACATGTACCGTATCCGTTTGAATGTTTAATGTAATCTTATTTTTATTTTTGTTTTTATTTTTGCAGGGAAAAGTTGTCATTCGACCAATTGCTTTCAAGCCGGTCATTCCGCGACATCAACAGAACACTGTTCGGACACCAAGCCACGTTAGTAGTTCGCACTCGTCCGAATTTGAACATCTAAGGAATTTATTTACTTTATACAATGGATCACAGACTTCTGTTGATAATGACGATCGATCCGTGACGTATTCGACGAACGGGGACAATTTTAAACGAAATTTGGAAACTCCAATCTCGTACTCTTCTTCGGTGAACATCGGTGGACGTGGAGCGTTGCATTTGGACGATTTTACTCAAACGCCGTCGCCTAGTGACAGTGGAGTTGCGGAGCTAGAGGCCATGCTGAGGGAGAAGGATTCGGAGATTAATTATCTACGCGAAACAATGGAGCATAACGAACAGGTGATTTTCAAGGTGTACGAAGAGAAGGAACACGGATGGCAGAGGGAGATTAAGAAGCTGAAGGCGCAATACGAGTCTCAGCTCAAGGCCGCGCAGCAAAAAGTGCTCATGCAAACCTATCAGGTATTGTATTTATTATTTACTTTTGATACAATTTCGTGTCTTGACATGTGTTGACAAGATTCATTCGCAGTTACAGCAGGAGAAGCGAAAACTGAAGCAGGAACGAGACGAGTTGAAGTGCGACAAGGAAACGGTTGAGCAACAGATGGATTCTTTGCGGACTGAGTTGGAAGTCGTACGAAGCCAATTGGAGGAAACCGAGTGGGCCATGTGCCAAAAGACGGGAGAAATCGCGTTGCTGAAATCGCAGTTGAAAGAGTCGCACGTAGATCAATCGACAAGGACGAGCGATTTATTGGCGCTCAAAGCCCAACTCAGACAATTGAAATTAGAAATTGAGAAGAAGGAGACGGAGACCACGGAGCTCCGCGAACGGGTAGCCGATCTGCAGTACGAGAATAGGTTGGAGAAATCGTTGAGCAGTTTTCAAGACGAAGATGCCAAAAATTCGAGTGTAATTGACAGTTTGAACGACGAGATTGGACATTTGCGAAGTGCTTTGTGCGAGTGTAAATTGGAAGTGAAGAGTCAGAGAGAAGTATTCGAAGACGAGAGAATGCAATGGCTGGAAGAGAAAGAGAAAGTGATTCGTTATCAAAAACAATTGCAACTTAATTATCTTCAAATGTTTCAACGTAATCGCGGCCTTGAAACTGAAATAGAACACTTGTCCATTGAACTTGAAGGACGTGATATGAAATTGGTTATGAGCAATGAGAGTCATTGTTGAGTTATTTAAATTTACTGACTGTGATCGTTACTATTTTTCTTTCTTTATATTGATTATTATTATTATTATTAATTATTATATACAAACAATGTAAGCATGTATTATAAATTCGTGTCGAGTTGTTTTTATATTGGATTGATTACAATTAAAACAAGAAAGATTGTTTTCAATTCCAAAACCAGTGCCATTTATTTATACACGTGATATTATTTATGTGCAAATAATAAAAACCAAAATTTCGACCTAACATTTTATTATTTTATAATATTTTATTTAATTGGTGATATGAAAACACCAAGCAGATTGATCCAAAGTTCGGAGATAATCACACAAAACAATACAAAAATTCTTTCGTTTTACAAGGTAGTTAAAAAATGCGTGATTGAAACTTCGCGGCCATTAAGTGTATCGTCAATTGTAGACAACTACTTCAAAAACATCCTTCTGAATCTCCAAAATTAAAATGTCAAAAGCTTGTCCTCCCTAATCGTATATAGCAATTCCTATATGAACAATTATGCTTTATTGTCCGATTTGTTCATTCCGTAAGCAAGATCTGCTGCTGTTGGTTTATTAATTACGCTTAAAACCTTTAAGCCAATAATCTGACCAGCATCTTTGATAGCCTGCAAACAACATAAAAATTAAATTAGTAAAAGTAAAATTACAAATCAAAAAATCAAATTTGATGTAATTTCAATGCTCAGTAAAATTCGTCAGCAAATTTTAATCAGATACGAAAAATAACATGTTAAACATCATAGCTATTTCACATCATACACATTAAAACATATTAAATAATTTACCTGTCTGAGAGATGTACGGTAATTACGGCATGTTTTACATTAGTTTCTAGATATATCTCTGCAAACAATAATATAATTTTTTTAATGTGTTTCATTACAAATTGTGCCGCAATCTTACCAGCAGCCATCTTCATTTTCGTTAAAACAAAAGCTCCAATTTGCCTCAGAGTCAATTCTACCCGAGCATCACCATTTGATTATTTAACTATTTTGTACGGAACATTACTTCTGCAAAGAGTAATAAAGTTTTTAAAAAAAGAAAACAATTGTCTACGCTATCACAAACATATGTCTTCTTTCACTTCAGGATCATCAAACCGGTGGCCAATGAGTCTCTTAGTAGCTTAAAAAGTGTTTTTCGATTTTTCGAATTTTATGGGTGGAGGCCCACACAGCAGAAGAGTAGGTGATTAGCGGCACAACATTGGTTTTTTGGAGCCGAAGGTAGGGAAGTCTCCATTCGAACATTATTCTAAACATTGGTTAGGGAAATTTAGTAAAGTAGATTTCGACGTCCTCGAAGTTCCACGTGTTTGAGGAAACCGCGCAGAAAATTTGCAACATGGCGAAGCGAATATCGTCAGTCGTCACCCAATAAGCGATCAGCGAGGGTACCGCCATCTATGAACTTTAATTTTGTCATTTTGTGTAAAAGTAGTAAAAATAAGAATAACGTGTTTGATAATTTAAGCAAAAAATATTTTCTGTGACATATCTTTTGTTAAAAGTAATATTTATTTGTAAGTGACCTTGAGTAAAATACACCCTCGAACGAACGATCAATGTCAAATCATCATGATTAAAAAAAGTGACCAAAATGCAAACCATCCACGTCTCGAAAAACGATTAAAATAAAATGCTATTTTATTAATTCCAAATTCGCGAATTCGGAAGTGGTACGAATCTGCAACGAGAATCGTGCAGTGAGGTTGTGGTCGTCAGCCAACTGACACACACAACTATCTTTTGGAAACATAAACATTTCCTTTATTTACCGACTCAGTTTGGAAACAAATTTTATTTCAGAAAAAAACTAAAGATATTTGTAAAACATTTCTTATTTATTGTCAAATCGTAAAACTGCATTGTTTCATTCATTTTATTTTATTATAAATTTTTAAACTTTCCTCTCCCCCTCTCACCCCCCCCTCAATTTTGTTTGATAACCAATTTCTTCATGATCCCGAATTCGCGTCTCTGTGGCCATCTCCTTGTGGATCGCCTCGATTGCCTTCTGTGCCAAATTTCTCCGCTAAAGATCTGGCCATAAAATTCCAAAATTCTTTGCGAATGGTGTCAACTTCAGTTGCCAGCTGATTACACAACTAAGAGGTAAACGATTGAATTTAAAAAAAAAAAAAAAGATTTAAGTCGAGGTTTCAATTTTTACAATACTCGAATTGTAATTACTGGCAGCGGCAAAATTATAATTAATTTGCTTTTGATTGCAATTTTTTCTCTCACTTGATGATTTATGTTCTCATTCAAGACCGCCCAAGTAAAATAAAATTCGAGATTGAGACAAATTGTTGGTATTTAATTACTTGTAGCGCTTTATGAAGAATAATCGGTGAATCGGAAGGTTTCTTTTGCAATTGGTCTTCGTATAAATCAACCATGAAGGACAATAAATAAGGTGAACGATTTTTTTTGTTATCATGCAAGTCCATGACAAAATCAACAACTTCTTTTATATTCAAAGAATCCTGCATCATTAAGATTCTAAAAAACAAAACCAAAAAAAAAATACATTATAACTTCAAAGTAATTTTCTACTCATCTAAATTAATTACCCTTTTAAATAATTCCAAGAGCTTTCGTTATTGATTGCTTTTAAAATCTGTTTAAATGTAAAACTGAAAAACATAAAAATTGAATTAATAATCAAAATTGCGAACGTCCAATTTCAGTATTACTTTAATTCCCGTTGTACGACATCTCCGGTATATTTTACCGTATTATTTATAACAAAGTACCGTTGATTCCACGCCGAATTATTCCGAACATCGTCACCTAATAAACTCTCTATAAAGTCTAATTCACCTTCCCAAATTTCAAATTCTCGTATTGTCCATTGCCTTTAACAAAAAATATTATTTATTTTAGCAAGTAATAACAATAAAAATTATATTTTTCTACCTATGCTGCCACGCGTGATAATTTTTCGCATCGGAAGATAAGATTTTTTTCGTCAAACCGAGTTCCTGAGATGGATCTTGCAGCCATTCTACTAAAACACGACGGTGATGCCTTTAAAATCACACAAAAACATTTAAATTTGTTTCTGCATCGCATATACTAGGCAAACTAACCAAACTTGGTAATTTTTCGGATGATCTTCAATTACTTCTTCGATGTATTTTAATTCGTCATATATATTTTTACCTAGCTCCTTTAACAACAGCCGTCTATAATACCTAACAATAAACGAAAAATAAATCAATCTTTTAATTAATAATTACAATTATTACGTACCAAACGGTATAGTTTGCTGGATTTAATAAGGCAGCATCCGTTGTCAAACTGAATGCTCGTTCGCTCATTTCGTTTTTTTGAAGAATTGCTCGGAAGTAATCATAAACATCTCGAACTAAAACAAAAACGAATAAATAAATAAACAAAATTAAATTGTAAGATAAAAGTATGTATACTGGCCCAGTATTATTGTACGCACATTTATCAGAATAAGATATCAAAACGACTGCATTTGGGCCGTCGTTTTGAGGAACTGGTGTAACATCTTTCCACTCGGTTCGGTCTCGATAAAAATCCCAAGCTTGTTCGCTGAGACCACCTTCATCTGAACTGCTATCTGCCATTGCCAAAATTTGAATCAAGGTGCTTAGAAAGAAGGCAATGGCTAGTAATGCCAATTTGCGCCACCAAAAGCGCTGCAATCGTCCATAAACAAATGTTTGTGACCGGTTATGGTTACGTTGGAGAAGATGGTGCTGATATTTTCGTTGATGCTGATGTGAATCTTCGCACCATGTTGAGCAGATTATCAACTGTGTTGCATAATGCTGTTGATGCAGTAAGTAAATCATGCGTGATGCATTTTTGTTGTATTTACGGAAATTAAAAAATTAAAATTTTACATTAGTTGGCTCCACCGATTCCCTTGGTCGAAGAATTTATTTATCATTGGAAAGCCATCACGAATTTTTTCGTTGACAAAAATTCAGGTCAGTGTGGAATTAATAATTCAATATTTAATTTAATGCATAATTAATAACAGACAGTAAAGCACCAGTGGAAGAAACGAATATTGTGGGACACCTCAAGCAAATGCTTCAACTTTTGATGGACGAAGAAGACGCAATCGAAATTGGTTCGACTGGTCCGTGCATGGAATATCTTCTGCATCACAAATTACTGGACACATTATACACGATTGGACGAGCTGATGTAACCGTTAATTCTTTCGTAAATTAAGTGGAAAATGTTACTAAACCGATTAATTTTGTAGTGCCCCCCTGGTATGAAGCAGCAAGTGTTAATATTCTTCAGTCAGTTGTTAACCAGAATCAAACAACCTTTGTTACCTCACATTAGCGTTCATCGGCCTGTTCAGGTACTTTAAACGAAATAATTTCTTTTTTTAATTAATTTCTTTTGAGTAATTTTCTAAATTTCTTCTTTTTAGCGACTAGTCAAAATGTGTGGCGAGATAAAAGCAGCACCAACTGAGGCTGAAGAAGTTCAATTCGTGTGTATAATTTGTGCAAAGTTAAAAGATGCTTCTCATCTAGTCAACTTTTTCATGGAAGTCAGTTTATTTGACCTAGTTAAATGTTAATGATAAGTGATAAGATTACCATTCACTTTTTAGCCGGCAAAAAAATCTGTAAATGAAACCAGTAGCGAAGAACAGGGTGCAGGATCGGAAATTTGCGTCGTTGACTTTCCACTAGTCAACTCTTTAATTACCCTCTGTCAAAGTGCTGTAAGGAGAACAAAGACCAAAACAAAAATAATAATATTTTTACTTTATTTCAATTAACTTTTGCCAACAGGATAATAATATTATATTAAAAGCGTGCGAAGGTCTTTTATTATGCTCGAGTCTTCAAGATGATTCAGTCGCTTCGGCTATAATAAACAGGAGTTCGTTTTGCGATTTGTTAATCGATAGACTTTGTCATTTCTATGGCGTTCTTCCAGCTGCATTAGATCCTAATGCTATTGAATTAGTAGAAGCCAAATGGGGGTATTTTAATAAAAATATAGTTTATTTATTTACTTATTTATTTATTTATTTTCAATTTAGACTCGATGCGTTCAATTTTCATGAAGACGTGTTATGGTTTTCTGGTAAACGACAGTTGATATCTTTTTTGTCCTGGCTGGATTTTTGTGATCAGCTCATGAAGGAAGCTCATCCATTAATAAGTGACAAACTAGCCTCGTCCTTGAAACAAAGATGGTTGATTGATGTAATCGAACCTGTAATTTTAGAAGGGTAAATGTTTGCTGTTAATTTTTGATTTATGTTAGATTTATTTTCTGATTGCTTTTATAGGCCTGAGCCGAATTCTATCACAGCTGTAGCATATATTACGCGTTGTATCCAGTTAATGTCCTCAAAGCACATGTTAAACGGTAATTGGTGACGTTTTCACGTATTTTCGCCATTTAATTGGAATATTTAAAATGAAATTACAGAATTTGCTGCGTTTTTATTTGGAGATAATAACGACGTTGAAATACGTGGTTTACTCAATCATCCAATGAAGAAATTTTTGTTAGACAAATGTAACAGTGAATCTCATGAGGTAAATTAAATTGCTGATTTGTTAAGATTGATTTTAAACGAATTTTTGTATTTTTTAGATCGCCATCATATTTTTAAAACTATTTGAGTGTTTTTTGGAAAAATATAACGAAAGCGTTTTTCATAATTTAGTATTAATCAATCTCCTTGGGCGTGAATATTTCGATCATACTTTAGTCGATTTTCAAGCTTCATGGAGCGACGAAGAGGACGATAGAATTCGAAAAGGATTTTACGGTATTTAAATCGTGCAATACAATGAAATGAATCATTCAATTACAACGTTGTAAATCTTAGATTCCGATATCTCGCCTGGATCGTCTCCCATAAGTCGCACATTAGCACCAAGCAACATTCACAAAATAATTAACTGGTGAAACAACTTTACTAATTTAAACAAATTAATGTTTATAAATTTGATTTCAGTTTCCTTTTATTGTTACCTGATGAACTAAAGTCTTGCGACGCTGAAGATGATGTAGGTTACGAGAATTATTTGAGGGATGCACATCGACAGGTGCTGATTTTTGCATTATTTTGCTTGATTATGACACGTTTTATTTTATGTTTAAGTTTCGGGATTGTGCAACGACTTGTGCCGCGTTTAACTGGCCAAGAGAAGCCATTACGAGAGAAGAACAAACTGCTTCTGATGCTTCCAGTTCTGAATCGCAACCAGAAGCGGACACGTTTATCTTTTTTGAAGGATCATTTTTGCAAATTTTATTTGATAAACTCGAACAACTTCTGGAACAAGTATGTATTTAATTTAAAATATCTTGTATTATTTATTATTTATTTATTATTTTTATAGCCGTACGAACTGAGTTTGCAAGTGACATCAATTGTGTCGAAATTAGCTTTGCTTCCTCATCCATACTTACATGAATATTTATTGAATCCTCTTATTCCACAAGCACTTGGTTCACGTTCGTTATTTTCGGTGTTGGAAAAGGTATTTTTCAAGTGAAATGAATTAGTTTTGTCGCTTTCGTTTTGTTAATACGTAATGTTCACAAAGTTGGCGACAGATGTCCACATAAAAGCTCAATCAGTAGCGCAATTTAAAAGGAAACTTTACGTTACCAGACAAGATTTACTGGGAGAATCTGGTGAATTTACTAGCGGGTAATTAAAACTATTTAAAAAAAATACTCGTCACAGTTTACCGACTTTTTATTTACTTTCAGATCATCGAGCAACAGTGACGGATTTTTAGAAGGCATCATAGTTCTGGAAGAATTTTGTAAGGAGTTGGCTGCCATTGCGTTTGTCAAGTATCATGCATCTTCGTGAGTTGTGCCATTGTATAAAATGCTATATAGTACGAGATTTTATTGATATTTCCATAATATAAGATTCTTTTCTGTACTTTTTATGTGAGAAATACTTAAAAGTAAATAATGCATTGTGATTTTAAAATGTCTAAATGTCGATTTAATATTTATTTCATTTCTGAATCGTATTAAATTCTTATATCAATACATAATTTTTGGAGAATTTATTTGCGTGGAAGAATAAAAATAAGAAATTCTTCATTACAAAACATTGATAAATAATGAATGAAATTTACAAAACATCTTGAGATTGAATGCTACCATCACAAGCGATGTCTCGAATCAAAGTTCGGCCAATTATCTCATGAATTTTCTCCGCTTTCCAGCCTTTGGGTTCAGCAACTTTGATTCGTAACATTTCTTGGGTTAGAACTTGACCCTTGGATAAATCACGCACTGCAACAACAGTTTTCCCTAACTGAAACGTGAGAAATATCAAAACACTCGTTCATTATGGTTTCATGCAAGTTGTTACTTTCTCATAGCAAGGTGCTTCACAAGCTAGCAAATGTTTTTCCGGACTACCGAGTGCAAGTTCAACTATTCGAACTTGATTCACTAGCTGTGCGAATTCGGCTGGTTGCAAAGAAGCTTGATGGTCACTACCTTTCCAAGTTTTATCCAATGTAAAATGCCGCTCTAGAACCTGTGTTAAGACCAATCTAGAGTTAAAAGATTGTAATAAATTATTTGGTGCAATACTTTCGCTCCCAGCGCAACCGCCGCTAAACTGATCGATATTCCGGTTTCGTGGCCTGAATAACCAATGGGAATGTCGGGGAATTCTTTTTGGTAGGTCTGAAAAGATTGGGCAAAGTGTTATATGTAATAAAATCCTGAAATTGCTCGGCTACTTGGATGATTCTTAGATGAACGTCGGCGGGTAAAGTCGGATAACAACTGGTACATTGCAAGAAACAAATATTTTTGTTAATTGGCTTGATTAGAGAATAGACTTGTTTCATCGTGTTCATGGTTTGCATTCCTAAACAGGAATAATTGCAAATGTTAGTTATATGTTTTGATTTTTCATTTCATACACACCTGATGATATTATCAGGGGTTTTTGTTTCTGAGCCGAATGAATTAAATAAGGAAAATTATTTGTATCACCTGAGCCAACCTTGAAGAATGGCACATTTAAATTGTCTAAAAAATCTACAGAGGTCTGGAAATAAAAAACAAAAGTGAAAACTATAATTTAGGAAATATTCCACGTCGTTTTTCATTCATGTTCACCTCATCCATCCCTGATGCGGCGAATACGATTCCTATTTCGTCGGCATAGGTTTTTAATTCAATATAATCTTGTTCACTAAGCTCTAGTTTTTTTTTGTGTTCACCGTACGTCGTTCCGAACGAATGTGGACTTTTGTAAGGGCGTTCTAAGGCAGCAAAATTAAATTTTTGTTGCAAATTGCTTTTTTGGAACTTGACGCAATCCGCACCGCATTCCTGTATGAAAAAATAATTGAAAGAAATTTAATTTTATTAATTCTATCAATTTATTTCACTGACCTTGGCTTTTTTAGTCATTTCTTTCGCAATTTTCACATCTCCTTGATGATTCTGGCCAATTTCCGCAATTATGAAACAACCATGGCCTCCTCCTATTTTGCGACCCGGGCACAGCTCAAATTCTAGTGGCATTCTGCAAAATAAAAATAGTAATTGCTAATTTACCTGAATCAAGTTAATTTTACCACAGCACAGGTCAATGTGATGTCATGCAGGGAAAAATACCGTCGGGAAAGAAGTCCCCAAAAACATCCTAACTTATACAGCGCCACCCTGTGTCAACGTTTGAAATTAGATAACTAATATCACTTTTATGAATTTAATTTACGGAAAGTATGTTTATGTAAACAAAAACCTCTTTCATTTTATAAAAATTAATATGCCCAAATTTTAAAAATCTTTTCAACTGAAGAAATCACAGATTTATTGCATACGAACATGCGAAGCTAAGTCTAATCGTGCGCATGCGTACTTGCAGAAACTCTGTGGACGTAGATTTGAACTGCATATCGTGTCGAGATCTTACGTTTTATCTCATGTTTTCTGTTAGCAACAGCGTCTGCAGGGACTGTTCAGTTGTTTTAGAGCGTGTAGATGAAGCGGAGAAATGGCCAAAGAAAATAGATAGTAAGTTAATTGCACGCAACTTTATCTTACAAGACAAATATCACGTTATTTGACGGTAACTTGAAACTTTAAATAGAGCCACGAGACTCCGTCAATCAAACGTGCAAAGTTTGCCGCTCGCCATCGCAGTTGTTATATTTCGGAATAAACTCATGTCAAGCTTGCAGGGTAACGTTAGTTAATTATTCTCGGGCACCTATCAATTGACTAATAATAGTGCTTTATCCACAATCAGCATTTCTTTCAAAGATCTAAAAAACAATTGGGAAAAATAATTGATTTGCCATGCCAACAGATTTCATTAGAAAGTCATGCCATTAAGAAATGTCGACCATGCAGAGCTAAAATGTGTATTAAAGTTGGATTTCGATGTCATGGTATTTTCTTTAGATTTACGATTGTTTATTTCATAAGCGTTCTTCAATTCAGCAATTATTAAAATTATGAAATTGCGCTAGTGTTAATTTTTATTTTAGACAACTTTTTTAGTTAGTAATTAATAACTAATATGATTTATAAATGAATGACTAAACATTCCAAAAAAATAGGTTATCCAAATCATTTTCCGCTTTGGATTTTATGGAGGTGTAATGTTCACTTTACTACATAGGGGAAATGAAAATTACAGAATGCTTTTAGGCGTGGAAGAAGGGTGACTAAGATGTTATGACTTGGAATTTGACACATACAACATACATGTGAGGGGTGGAACGACACAAAATTGTAAACAATCCAGAAGGGTGGAAATTGGTTTTGGTAACTACGGTATATGTTTTTTGGTTGTTTGAAATTGCCAAAATTTCATAATTTTATTTAAAATATATTTCCGACGGTTTTAATTTTTTTTCTAAAGTTTTTATGTTTGCACAAACTTATTATTCCTGTGTTTTTTGTAGGGTTTTCTCCGAGTGATTTTTCCGATGGACCACCGCAGGAGAAAGTCGTAAAGGCGTTGAAAAGTGTTGACGGAAATACGAGTGGATTGAATCAGCCGAGTAAAAAAAGGAAGTTAGACGAAGTGAATAAAACAACTAAAAAGAACCAAGGAAAACCACCTGAAATTAATAAGAATTTGCAGAAAGTGGTTAAAAGTGCTCTTGCAAAAAAGCAGTCGTTTTCTAAAGCTGATACCCACATGGAAGAAACACCAAAAAAGATGCAACCAAAAGTGACAACCAAGAAGACACCTGTTGTTATTGAGAAGATTAAAAAAGAGAAAACAAAATCAAAAAATGTGAGCGAGACCAAGATTGATGAAACCAAAACCAGCGTGAAATCACACACGAAGAAAATTGTGAAACCTGTCAAACAACTCGAGACAAAAAAATCGAAAACTTCTCCAGCCATTGACTTAGGCGATGATCTTGAGTTTGAAACAATAGATCTAGATCTTGAAGATTTGAAAGATTTTCGAATTTGCAAAGTTAACGACAGTAATTCGAGTAGAGTTGTTGTCACAGAAATCGGTGAAAAGAAGGTACTTAAACCAAATTTAAAAGCTAAAATAGGTAACAATCATAATGTGTCAACTAGTGCTGTTGAGAGCAATTTGAAAGAAACGTTTGCGTCCGATACTAATGAAAGAAAACGAAAGAATCCATGTTTTGGAATGAAATCGTTCAATACAAAGAAAACGAGGAAAATATCATCAGAATCAAAACGCACTCCCGTTTCGGACAAAGGACGCGAAAACCCGAAAGACTTAATGGCAGATTTAAAGAAATCGAAAAAGAAGTCGACGCAAAGGAAAGAAATTGAATCGTCCAGTAAATCTTCCACGTTTAATGTAACCATTGGACAAACTCGTCAAATAGTCAACACTAAAGTGGAACCTAAAATTGAAAAAACCTTGCCTACGCTTAGGTGTGTTGAACCGACCCCACGCAAGCCAAGTCTCACTGATTCTGTACACGTGGAATCGGATTTGGAACTGGACTACGATTACGCCGATGTGGAAGATGATGAGGGTTCGACCGGGCTTCAAGGCGAACATGCAACTAGGGAGAATGATATTTTGTTGTCATTGCCAGGTAGTGTTGGCACACTTGATGATGATCAGAGCAGCATGAACAGTGTTTCTCTATCTTTCATGGCTGATGATGGAAGTTCCGAAGAGGAGGTATTTGATAAACCGGAAAAAAGTGAAAGTGAAGTCGAGATAAACGATGAAGAGGTGCCTGATAAACTGGAAAAAAGTGAAAGTGAAGTCGAGATAAACGATGAAGAGTTGCCTGATAAACTGGCAAAGAGTGAAAGTGAGCTCGAGGAAAACGACGAAGGTTTTGCACGCAATAGTGAGAATGAATTGGAGCGAGATAAAGATGCAATTGACAGTGAAGTGGAAGAGAATTTGCTGGATGTAGATGCTTGTGGAGATGAAGTGGGAAAAGATTTGCTCGAGAGTGAATTGGAGGAGAATCTCTCGGTTAAAGATGGGTGTGATAAGAGTGTAAATGAAACGGAAGAAAGTTTGTTGCAGATCGCTGCTCCCAAGTGTGTTGAAGTAGATGTGAAAACTGTTGGTAATGACGAAAATCAAGCTGGGAGTTCCGATCCACGTTTCAGTTATTTAACACACAGGAAAACTCATCGGCCTCGACACATGAGGGACCGTTGGAATAGATTTAACGATGATAATGAATCGGATTCCAGTTCGAGTTCTGAGTGTTCTCCCGTAAGAATTAAGGAAGAGCCCTGTTCTATATCGGATATGCCGGATGAGCTCCCGTCCGTATTTGCTATGCCGGCACTTCCACGGCCTTTGAAATTACCTAACAACCCACAAAATAAAGTGCCTGTTATTACTATAGAGGAGGATAGCATCTCGTTATTTGCGCCCAATATTGATTTGTTGCGTGATAGCGATTCTTTACTCACCGGAATGGCTTGGAGTAAACCGAAAAATGAAAAAAGTTTGATTAGTAATTGCGTTTTGTTTGGAAGGAGTGGTTGATTAATTTTGTTTCTATTTTTTTTTTGTTATTTTAGCTGTGCCAAAACCGTCTTCCGTTGTTAAATCTACTATAAATTGTAATATTGATGGGGAATAATAGCTGATAAAGCTGTTAATTTATTTTAATTTATGTATTATTTCAGCGGTTTCAAAACTACCTGCAAGATCTAGTCACCCATCGACTTCGGTTGACACACTCAATGAAAATCGTAATTTCGTTAAGTGTGGAGTAAAAATTGAGTTGTTAATTTATCCGTTTTATATTTCAGCTACCTCTTCCAAATCTAGCCAGCAAACTGGATCATCAATTCCAACTGGTAATTTATTAGAGAAAAAACAACTGATTTAAATTGTTAAATGTGTTTTTTTTTGTATGATTTTTCCAGTTAGATCAAAACCTTGTCCAAAATCTAGAAGACCTTTGGCTGCAGCTGCCAACTTGATCTCAAATTGTAATTTTGCTAAATAAAATAAACTAAGTTGTTAATTTATTTGTTTTAATACATTCCAGCTACAAAATCTCCCAAATCGCTGAAACCGCCTCTAAATAGTAATTATTTTGTTTAAAACGTGATTATCGTAATTCTTATTATTTTTAATTTTTTTAAATATTTATTTTAGCTGTATCAATGCAACCTCCCACTTCCAGGCAGTCATTGACTCCGGCAGTTGTAAACTGTAATTATAATATCTAAAAATATAACTGTTTTAGTCGTTACTTTTTCTTAAATATGTGTAATATCTTCCAGCAATGCCGAATCCTTGTACAAGAGCAACTTCTTCAACCAGCAAATCGATTGTGAATTGTATTTTTTTTTCGCATAAAAGACACCTGATTGTGGTTGTTTACTTCTTTTTTTATTATTTCAGCAACACCGCAACGATCTCCCAGATCAGGCTTCTTATCAACATCACCCAACAAACCTATTTCAAATGGTAATTTTGTTATACACCCGATTCTGGTTAATTATTTTTATTCTATTATTATTTTTAGCTAAATCAATGCAGTCTCCCACCTGTAGGCAACCATTGACTCCAACAGGTAAACGTAAAATATTTTTAAAAAATACCCTCATAGAAAAAAATGTATATTTTATGCATTTCAGACAAATCAAGGCCTTCTAGTAGAGGAAGCCTGCGGTTATTACCGGCCAGCAAACCGATTTTAAATTGTAATATTGTTGTATAAAAGACATGCAATGGATTGTGGTTATTTACTTCATTTTATATTTCCAGCTAAACCAAACGTATCACCCAAATCAGATCGTCCCGGGAGCAAACCTATTGTAGATAGTAATAGTAACTTTCCCGTTTTGGCCAATTCCCCAGTTCTAGGTTGTAGTGGAGACATAAAGAAATTGGGCTGTTAATTTATTATAATTTTTTAAATCGGCATTTTAGGTATTCCAGATACATTTTCGGAGGATGCCCAGCTGTCAAGGTCAGTGGACTCGATGATTTTAAATGGTAATTATGTTTTATTTATTGTTTAAAAAAAATTGTTTTTAAAGTTTATAATTTATTTTAATTGCATCAAACATCAGATGCCGATGAGCCAGATGAAGATAGGTTAAGTAAGTTCATGACAGCAGTAAAAAGTAGAGACATAAGAACTATGAAAGAAATTTATAAGCGAGTCAAACTTAACGACGTGAAGTTACGGGCAAAAATGGTAAGAAAAATCGAAACCTAAGTACCGGTATTTAATTTTCTATTTTGCAGGTTCATGAAATGATCGTGGTTTACTTGGAAAAGAAGGCGATTTTTGAGGCATTTCTTCATGTGCCCGACATAGTACAACTAGAAATCCAAACGCCTTTAATTATGAAGGCACTTCTGGATAAGTGTACTAGTTTGCCCTCGAAAGCTTGGGAACTTCAACGCGATTTTATTGATTACCTCATCAAAATCCACTTTGTGTTTGATGGGGCCATCTTAAGTAGTATTTTGGATGGTTTGTTGAAAAAGCAAGCGGAAGTAAGTTTGTGGAGACTGATAAAGTATACTGCAGCCAATAGTTACAGCCCATCGGTTAAAATTTTGAAATGGGTAATCGATCAATTGGACAAGAGAGAGGACGAACTTCCAACTATTGTGGATGTTTTTGTCAAATTTCAAGGCGATTTGAACGGAATTGATTTGCGGCGATACATCCAAAAATTAAGAATCTGCATTAAAAAGCAGCATGGTATGCAAGAATGTAGATTTATGAATTTTTTGCGAGAAAAGAACTACAACTTGGACGCGTTGAAGCAACTCGTTGAAAAGCCGTTGGCGCCGAGTAATGCGAGAAGAAAATTGTGGCGGGAATTTGAAAATACCGACAAGTTAAATGAAGAGCATCTAAATAATTTATTCCTTGATTTTTGTGACGATTTATCTGATGTTGAACAGTCGTTCAAATCGTTTAAATATTTCGTCAGAGGTAAAAAGAAAAAATGAGGCATTACGCGAATGATTAATAATGATTTATAATTCAGGCCGTATTGCGAGAGATGCCCAATTCAAGCGTCTGGTCACCGAAGTGAGCTTTTCCCTCATTTTGGAGTGCCATCGTCGGAAAGAATACAAATCCGGGCATGCAGTAATGACCGTCACTTTTTCTGATGGCAAAAATCATTTCGAATTACTCGAAACGAACTATATACAATCCGTCGTTACTGTCCGAACAATGGCACTGGCATGTATCGACATATGCTTGCAAGTGGATGACGAGAAAAGCGCCGTAGTGATTTTACAAGGTCACTTTCCATTCGTTAAAACGACGACGTATTTGTAATTAATTTCAATTCACATCTTACAGCCAGTGAAGGAGCTGCACTCGATAGCGACAACATCGATGCTCAAGTTCGCCTGCATCGGTTGCAGTTACTTAAGTTGTTACTTAACAAATTGGATGTTTGCGATTACACTAGCCAAATTTATGTATTTAATTGTTATCTGCATTCGCTCAAGAAAGGTAGAAATATAATTTTTCTTGGAATTTTTGGATATTACATAATTTTTTCTTTAACAGATAAGGCAATGCTGAAGGGAAAGACGGAGTCTGGTCCTGGTGATATTTTTAAAAGTTTATTTTAAAAATATAATGTAATGTTTTGATTTGTTGTTTAGATATAGCTCAAATAGGCGTTACGTTATTGATTCGATTTATCGAGATAAATCACTTGGAGAATGCGCGTACTGTTTTTACGCAGGGGAGACAGAATGGTTTGTTAATGAGCGATGAGTGTTTTAGAGGATATTTGATACTAATGAAACGAAACGTCGAAATTGTGGGAAGGAGCTATTTGCATTTTGTGTTTAGAGTGTGTCAATCCGAAAACATATACCCGTCATTTCGTGTAAATTATTTAATGTGGAATTTAGTACAGTGTTCGTACTTAAACTATTTTTTTATCTGTTTTTAGTTTGATCAAGGGCCCACGATAATAAAAATTCGTAACTACTTAACTGTGGAAGAAATTGAAGTAATTTTAGATTGTTGTTTGGACGAACTGGTGAAGTATTTGAATGGAAAGAAGCTTACATCAACAATCAATATTAATTTAGAAGTAAGTTCTTTGGTTTTTCAAGCTTTTGTGTGAATTAAATAATTTATTTTGTATAGACACGGCCATGTAAAACACAACTGAGTGTTTTAGACTGTTCTCAAGAGATGTTGAAAACAGTGAGCAGGCTAATGGAAGCAGTGAGTAATGTGAGCCCACTCTTAGGACTGGCAGAAAGCAGTGGTTACGACCGAATGTTTACGATAGATAAAACATCTTTGGAAAAATTTATCCAAAAAAGACAAGTAGGGTTTATTATTAGATAAAAATTGTTCATTTTACGTAAATTACACACTTTTTTTTTTTTACAGGAAAGTGAAGATTCGTAAGTTTGAGGAGTGTAAATCTCGTGAATGTATAATCCTAATATTGATTTTTTTTTATTTTTTTAATAAAAGATAATTTAATTTTGTTGCTATACAATTTATTTTGATTTAACTGGGAGAGAATTTTGCTCTTAGAAATATGGGTTTAATATAAGGGCTTTCTTTATTTGTTTGTTTATTTGACACTCCAAAGAGCCGGATGAAATGTGTTCGGTTTTGCACCAAAAATAAACACAGCGGAACAAAAAAATTTGTTTATATGAACAGTTAATGTTGTCTAATTTTAATGTATTTATTCGCGTTCTAAGGCCACTTCGAATTGGCATTCACATTCACATGTGGCATCCGCTGGTGGGTGGTGGCATTGAGAGTTGTGACGTTGGATCATACATCATGACGTCACATTTGAATTCAATTTGTTGAGCCAATAAGAAACTTCATAAGTACGGTATAAGTGTACGACTGCAGATACACATTTAGTATGGGATTAGCACCACAAATTACGATGTGGAGTGGATGAGTTTCTGTTTGATTGATATGCGGAATGCTTGGTTAGAAACCGATTCGTGATGACTCGTTGGAAGAAAGTTAACGACAAAGAGAAGTACGGCGTTGGTACGTAAATGTTTTAAGTCTCACGAGAAGATTTACAATTGTTATTACGGTACGGTGTACCGAGCATAAACCACCTGTTAGAAGTGATGGAAATCCGCGATACCGTTACTTTCATCGTGTATTTTTTTTCTTATTTAAGAGACCTAGTAACACAATCCTCGTTAAATGTTTATATTCCAAATTTAATGTGTTCTTTACCGTATTGTATAAGTACATCCGAATTACAAACAAGCGTTCACATCCGGAGAAATATTTCCTGTTTACTTTTATAATTTATATTTACTGTCAATAAAATTTTGTTTTTTAGTAATTATTTTTATGTATTTATTTCTTTTATTTTTTTATATTCATAGTTATTTTCACGTTTAAGTCAGACACTAAGGAATTTTTTCTGGAATTAAATCTTGGCGATACTGTTCACATTTTAGAAGAAATTAAAGGTAAACCTGAATATTAAACGTGCAGTTATGCTCAAAGGATGTTACATATTTTTTAGATTGGTATTATGGCTACTGTACCAGGACTCGACATCGTAAAGGAATCTTTCCCAAAAAATACATTCACATCAAAGAAGCAGTTATTGATAAAACTGGGTATGAACGTATTTAATCTTTATAACCAGATGTGGCATTAATGTTTGTCAAATTTTAGACCTTTCGAGGAAGTTATACCGAAGGAAATTCCGATAATTCAAGAAATTACCACCACATTGCGAGAATGGCTAGTGATTTGGAAACAGCTTTACTTGGTTTGCATTTAGACGTAGTTTGTCAAACTGACTTTACATTGGAATTTGATTTTCTCAGAGAAGTGGAGAAAACTTTGATAAAATTCGTGGAATGATGTACGAGCTTATTGAATACAGGAGATTGATTTTAACTGGAGCATTACCAGTAGTAAGTTGAGATAATTTATCTCGATTATTTTTATTATCTTGATTTTCAAGATTACGATAATTTGCATTAAATTCATCACATTCTTTTCCAAAACCAACTATGAATTGAATTAATATTTTTTTTAACGTTTAGGACGAATTAAAAGAATTGAAACACAAAATAACCACCATCATAGATATAGGAAACAGTATTTTAGACTTGGATTTAGTTGTTCGAGACGATCAAGGAAACATTCTGAACCCAGAAGAGACAAGTACAATACAGTTGTATCGTCAACATGAACTTGCCACGCAAAGGCTGCACCGATCTGTAGGTTATTTGACGACTTATTGTTTTACACGTCTAATCACACAAATGCATTTCAGGTAATTTTTCAGACTTTAAAATCAACAACGAGATATTGCCACAGCCTGTATGTCACGTTGAAAAACTTTGTTTGCAAGATCGGTGACGATGCGGATTTGTTGATGACTTTATATGATGCCAAAGAAATGAATTTTATTAGGTAGTATCTAGTATTTCACATGAAATAAATAATGAATGTATGAATAGAAAAGAATGTATTACATTTTTAGTGAGCATTATGTGGTCAAATGGGCAAAAGAAGGGTTGGCTCGCGACCTTGATCAGTTGAATAATTTGAGGGTTTTATTCACTGTAGGTAAAGTTTAAAATTTGCTTGTAATGGTTATTGACGAGCCGGTTTCATTTAGGATTTAGGAACTAATGATCTTTTGCGAGAGAAAGTATTTTTAATATGTCAGATTGTAAGGATAGGTAAGTTAACGTGTTGTACGTCAATAGCAAATTTACTGAATGTTCTCATTTTATTAGGTGCAATGGAGCTCAAAGATGTTGATCACAGGCGGATGACTTACACTCCTAGAAAGTCTGTTGAAGAATTGCGGCGACCATTTGGAATAGCTGGTAAAAACTATTTTTACAAAATTAATCGATGTCAATCAATAATGTTTTAATTTTTATTCAAACCGTAGCCAAAGATGTTACTGATATTGTCAGTGGAAAGTTAGAAAGTGACGAAGAAAAACAGCATTTTATACCATTTATCCAGTAAGTGTTATTTATATTTTAATTTATTTAATTTTTTTGTCACTTTTAATGTTTTTAGATGTGGTGATCGAGAGTTTTTAGAAAGTGTCATTCGCAAAGCAATCTCTTCCAAAGAAGTTAGTCAGAAAGAGCATAAAGGGCAAGGATTATGGATATCGGTCAAATTGTTGCATGGAGATCTCAAACAGGTGCGCTGTTGTTGATTTAAATAAGCTTGTTAATTCATTTTGCATGTTGCTTTTTTAAAGGTACGGGAAGAAAATCCTCATCTTGTGTCCGTTACTACGGCCATTGCTAGGAAAATGGGATTTCCTGAAATAATTTTGCCAGGTAAGCTAAACGTTATTATCAAATATAAATATTTATTTAAAATAATGGATTAATGTTTATTTAGGTGACGTGCGCAATGATTTGTATTTAACACTGGTTCAAGGAGAATTTCCAAAGGGAAACAAGTCTTCCGATAAGAATGTTGAAGTTTCTGTTCGAGTATTTAACGAAAAAGGACAAATTCTAAAGGTGAATTAGAAATTATTTTTTAGTTTTAGCATTAACTTACTAATATTATTGAAATAGAGCTATATAAGCATCGGTGCTGGGATGGAGTCTTTAAACGAGTATCGCAGCGTTATTTATTACCACGAGGATAAACCCAAATGGTTTGAAACACTTAAGGTACAGTAAACTCGTATACTCGAGATTGGATATTTAATATTTTAATTTTTTTGTAAAGGTTACAATTCCTATTGAGGAATTTGACAGCGCTCACATCAAATTTAATTTTCGACATCGGTCTTCCAATGATGGTAAATCATGCATACCGTTCGATGTACTAGCGTTACAATTGCTTTATCTGTTTTATTTAGTCAAGGATAAAAGTGAAAAACCATTCGCGGTGTGTTTTGTAAAGCTGCGGCAAGAAAATGGAACAACTTTAAAGAACGAATCGCACAACCTCTTAGTTTACAAAGTAAGAATTCCAAGTTTTTTGACAAAGCGATATATTTCAAGATATAAATATCTTTCTAGGTGGATCACAAAAAGTATTCAGACAAAGATGTACATTATTTAACACTACCTTCAACGCGTCAAGAACTAGAAAGTGTAAAAAGCAGCGAAGGAGCTAATCATTCAAAACATACCCTACAGTCTGGAGGACTAAGTCTGAGCATTAAAGATTCCTTCCAAATATCTACTTTGATATGTTCAACAAAACTTACGCAAAACAGTGCGTTTTAAGACGCTATGTACGATTTTGTAATTGAAACAAACACTTTGTTTGCAGTTGATTTGTTAGGTTTATTGAAATGGGCCGATTGCCAAGACGGTTTGAAGGAAAATTTGCTCTCGCTCATGAATGTCGACGGAGAAGAAGTAGTAAAAGTAAACATCTCACGTCTATTGTAGCATCACAGATATATTTTGTTATTATTTATCTGGATTTTATTTTATTTTAGTTTTTACAAGATGTTTTAGATGCCTTGTTCAATATACTTATGCTCAATAATGATTCTGATCTGTACGACAATTTAGTATTTGAAGCTTTGGTATGTTAGTGACACAAATTACAAAAACTATGCAAAATTATCACTCAGAAGATTTTTTTTTTAGGTTTTTATAATTGGTTTGATCTCAGATCGGAAATATCAGCATTTTAAACCCGTTTTAGACGTCTACATCAAAGAGACATTTAGTGCAACTCTTGCTTACAAGTATATACAATATTATAATATATTTCTTGTCTGCTATGGTATTTATTTATTTATTTATGTTTTTTTAAAGCAAATTGATGGTCGTTCTCAAGTATTTGGTTGATAATGCAAATTTGAGCGAAGGACAGGATAATTTGCTTCGAACGATGAAATCTTTGCACTACATTTTTAAATTTATTATTCGTTCAAGGATTCTTTTCTCCCAGTAAAACTTTATTTTACTCGACATAGTACATGTGAATTCACTTTTAATTTCTTTATTTAAACAGATTGAATGAAGGCAAAGGCAGACAACATTTTGAATCATCCCTTCAACAGTTATTAAATTCGTTTACAGGAATGATGTTATATACGAGCGGTTTAACACTTCTTGTTCAGGGAGCCTGCCTCAAATATTTTCCGTCAACAATCACTGACATCTTGAGCGTGTTTGATTCCAAAGAACTGAGGTAACTAAGTATTGTTTGGGTGGGTTAATCGTAATTTTAATAAAATTGATTTTTCTAGTTTAATTGTCGTTAATTTAATTAACAACGTGCCAATAGACAGGCTGACCAAACAGAAAATGATGTGTGTTAACGATATCGTTTTTAGCGATTTATTTAAAGAACCGAGTACGTAATTTTTGTAATAATAGGTAAAAGAAGAAAAAAAAGTTTTAATACATTTCATTATTTTTTCAGGTAGTCGACGAATTATGCTTCAAGTGTTTTGTTGGCACATTAAATATCTTTTAGAGCGGGAGGAAGAAGTGGAGCTGTGTGTGAAGATTTTAAGCGACATTTTAGAAGTGTTGTACCGTGATGACGTTGTAAGCATCTAAGGGTCAAATGGAAAATTAGGTTTTTTTTTGTATTAGCTAGTAATTTTTTTTCTTTATTTAGGGTCAAATTGTTGACGACATATCAGAGATTTTAGCTTCTATTTTTCGAACTATCACTCAAACTGTTATCAGAATGGACAAATCTTCTTTTTCTGTGGGGAATTTTGTTGCTATTATGATTACTATCTTGCGAGAGACAACACCTTACCACTACAAACAGTACATTCAGATGTTTTCGCATCGCTCGGATACACTTGATTTTATAACGGAAATTGTGCTGATTTTTAAAGATTTAGTCAGGCGAAATGTTTATCCTCCGGATTGGTGTCAAATGATTATGTTGCAAAACAGGTGATAATATTTACACTTACAGGCAGAACGAAAACTTGATCAGTTTTTGTTTTAGTGTCATTTTAAAAGCCCTTCGGTACTTCAGCGATACAATTAGAAGCACATTCAGTGACCCGTTCGAATATCAGATTTGGAGTAATTTTTTTCATTGTGCCATTTCATTTATTACTCAAGATGCTTTGCAATTAGAAAACTTTAGTCCAACTAAAAGGAATAAAATAATTTGCAGGTTTGGTTTACGCTTACAGATTGACCAGTATGATCCTGATTTTTATTTTTAAATTTTTATTTTTTTTTTATATTTTACCAGATATAAGGATATGAGACGAGAAGCTGGTTTTGAAATTCGATCAATGTGGTTCAGTTTAGGTGGATCATAACAATCTGTGAACTTAAACGATTTAACTCAATCTGATCCATTTAGGTCAACATA
The DNA here is from genome assembly GCA_034701245.1 of Strigamia transsilvanica. Classification (NCBI taxonomy): domain Eukaryota; kingdom Metazoa; phylum Arthropoda; class Chilopoda; order Geophilomorpha; family Linotaeniidae; genus Strigamia; species Strigamia transsilvanica. Next base: position 65,466 of record JAQIXU010000010.1, on the reverse strand, counting down.
AAATTCAATTTGTTCCCGGTATGGTCGGTCCGTTTTTGGAAATGACACTCGTGCCCGAAGTGGAGCTTAGAAAAGCCACCATTTTGATATTTTTTGATATGATGCAATGCGAGTTTTATTCGCGCCGCAGTCCAGTCACGCACGAATGCAATCACGTAAAGGAAATCAAAGGAAATTTTAATGAAGTAAAAATCGAAATAGATTCAAAATTAAAGCTTGTTTTAATTATTTATTTAATTTATTAATACAGTTTGAAAACGAAATGGTAACTCAGTTGGACGTATTGATTGAAGGTGGGCGTGGGAATGAGCAGTACAAAAATTTATTTAGTAAAATGTGAGTTAGGTTTTAACTCGGATTTAAAGTCCTTGTAATAAGATTTTTGTTTTCTTTAGTGTGTCTGAACTATGCGAAAACCATTCAACTATGCGCGAAGAGGGATTACGATTTGTCAAAACAGTGACGCGGTTAATTGAGCGTTTGTTGGAGTATCGGGCGATTGTAACTGATGAGAATAAGGAAAACAGAATGAGCTGTACAGTCAATCTTTTGGTATGAAGTTTTATCTTTTCTTTTCTTTTTTATTAATTTAAATGTAAATTTTTCTGTAGGAATTTTACAATGAAATTAATCGAAAAGAAATGTACATTAGATACTTGTATAAGTTATCAGATTTACATTTAGAATGTGACAATTACACCGAAGCTGCTTTCACGCTTAACTTGCACGCAAAACTACTCAAGTGGTCAAACGAGCCATTGCAATTGATTCTGAAAAATGATAAACATCCAAATTGTGGAACTCATCATGAACTTAAGGAAGCTCTTTACTACGACATGATTGATTACTTTGACAAGGGAAAAGTAATTACACCGCAATGTTGATAAAATTGTGCAATTTTTGATTATTTTTGGTGTTTAGATGTGGGAGCTGGGCTTGATATTGTGTAAGGAATTGAGTGAGCAGTACGAGAATGAAATATTTGATTACACTCAATTAAGTTCATTGCTTGTACGTATATTTTAACGTTGGATAGATTGTCTAGTAATGTTTCAAAATGATTTTAGAAAAGAATGTCTACACTTTATGACAACATTATGAAGCAAATGCGGCCTGAAGCTGAGTATTTTAGGGTTGCGTACTACGGACTCGGCTTTCCAACCTTTTTACAGGTGTTTAAGATTAAAAATAAAATTAAACTCTAAAATATTTGATTCAAACAATACGTTAACTTATATTTTCTAGAATAAAGTATTTATTTATCGAGGAAAAGAATACGAACGTTTAAGTGACTTTAGTAGTCATCTCCAAAATCAGTTTCCAAATGCAAAGGTAACGAATTGACATGGTTCAATGTGTTAGTATTATTCACATTCAATATGAAATATGAAATATTTTTAGTTGCTGACTAAACTTGCTCCACCTGATAATGAAATTCTCACTTCTTGTGTTCAATATCTTCAAATTAACAAAGTCGACCCGTTAATGCAAGAGAAAAAAAAGTTTGCGAATAAAAGCGTACAACAACAAATTATAAAGTACTTTTCTTAATCCTGTTTTTTTTTATCTTGTAAATACTAACTAGTTGTTTGTACTTTCAAGGTTTTATAAAGTTAACGATGTACAGAAGTTTACTTATTCGCGAAGGAAGGGCGGAAGAGATTCGGATAACGAGTTTGCGGTTAGGACTGAACTTTGCTCATTTTATTTCCTCACTAAATATGTAGTTTAATTTTTTTATTTTTTTTAGAATTTATGGTTAGAGCGAACGGTATTAGAAATCTCATATCCACTTCCTGGCATTTTACGCTGGTTTCCTGTCGTTAATTCCCACTCTGTATGTATTTGTTCGTTTTAATACAATTTATCCAAGTTTAACTAACAAACTTATTCAGTTTGACGTGAGCCCGTTGGAAAATGCAGTAGAAACTATGGAACTAAGCAATAAAAAACTACAAGATCTTATTGTCACTCACGACAACGATGCTAATTCACCACTTGGTCCTTTAAGCATGATGCTCAGTGGAATAGTTGATGCAGCTGTAATGGGTGGGATTGTTAATTACGAAAAGGTTAAATTTTACCGATGTACTCGAGTTGTCGGCAATAATTAATTGATTTTTCAGGCTTTCTTTACGGACGAGTTTCTTGAAAAAAATCCAACTCGCAAAAATAATGAGCGAATACAATGGCTAAAAGATCTGATTGCCCAGCAAATACCTTTGCTCGAGGCAGGACTGTTCATCCATCGACTGAAAGCACCGGAAAGTTTACGGCCATTCCACGAAAGAATGGAAGAGTGTTTTGTAAAACTCAAGACACACGTTGAAGATAAATACGGACGAAAAGTAATTTAATAGGAGGAAACTTTTTATTTTATTTATTTATGTATGTGTTTATTTTGTGTAGCCGCTCACAATAGATGAAGGAAAATTCCTATCCACAATGCGCCGGCACAAAATTTTGTCCTCAAAAAGTAACATTGATCGGTTATCGGATGGCAATCTTAGTATTTCGGACATGTAAGTTGTAGTTATTGATTTTCACACGACTGGCAGTTAAATACTACAGCAGTAGCATTTTTTTTTTCGACTAACCTGTCTTTGCTTTATCTTACTAACACTCGATAGGATGAAGGCATCCACTCCACGAAGGTAAAGGCGACATTAAAACTGTTTCGTCTGTAATTTAAGTTTTCAAATTTGCTCGATTATTTTTATGTAATGCTCTGTAATTATGTCTTTTAAGTTTTAAGTTTCGTGTGATTGTAATGATATTGTAATTTTATTGTAATATTTGACTTTTTTAGACTGTTGGCCGCGTCGTTGCCTTCGAAAATATCACCAAATTCGCGGGCACATTCGGTATTTGTTCGACCATCATCTCCAGCCGTAAGCAATCGATCGACACGTTCCAAAAGAGATAGCGCGTTTGGTACGTTAAGACGAGCATCTGCCGCGTCTGTTTCTTCCCGGGAGTCCGAAGCTCAATCGCAGACGCAGTGGTACGACAGTAAAACGGATTTACAACAACCGATAATAGAACTGAACGAACAGGTAAATGAAAAAGTGCAATAAAACCGATTTTATTGTACTCTTAATTTATTTTTGCCATGCTTAGTTAACTCCTCACAGACCATTACGTTCAGAAACAGAAAAACGTAACAGTCGACCATCCAGTGGCCATTTTGTGCTTCCTCGAACCACACCTACACCACCTCGGACTGCCGGTAAGAACATATTTCCCCGTACAATGTCCCAATGACACATTTTGATAAAAATCTCTCGTTTCAGTGTCATTCATGCCGTTACTCTCATCCCCAATGGTTGTGAACGACACGCCCCCGCCTTTGCCTCAAAAACAGGCCTATGCTGATTATTCGAACATCAGCGATTCGATTGCAAATGGAACTGTGTCGAGAAAAGGGTCGCTTCCTTTGCCCAGTAAAATGAAGAAGGTGAGACATTAAAACGTTAAGAAAGAAAAAGGACGAGGAAATGCACAACAATCAAAATTTTTCCTATTTTTACTTCCTTATATAAAATATGACTGGAAAAAGAGTTGGCGTTGTTTCGCTTTGTAGCAAGGCCGTTTCAAGGTCGGGAATGACGTCATGGGAGACTCACCAGGGTGACGAAGGTTTGTTTTAAAAGGAAGCTCATTAACCTAGTTCAATGACTATTTACATTAAAATAAAAAATAAAAACCTTGAAAGCGTAAACGAGGTTTAGGTTTAATTAACTAAAAACATTATGATAATGTTTGGGCGAAGGACACGTGTCGTGTAGTGATGTAATAAACTTGAGAATTTGGTTTTAAATACCATCTGGCAAAATTGGGTGCATTTCGTGTCCTTGAGAGGAAATTTTTGAGTTTAATTTATTTATCTATTTTTAAAAATGTTTGTCTTTTTGTATTGTGATTAATTCTGTATGTTCTTTTTTTTTTGTTTGTTTTGTGTGAATGTTGGCGAATAGACTGAAACGGAAGAAACAAAGGTGAGTTACATATCTGTGTGAATGAAATAATCGTAGGATTTAGCATTACAATGTAGAATTTTAAAAATACAATAATAAATATGTTGTTGTTTACGTTGTAACTGAATTGTTTTTGTTTTGTAGGCGCCGTTTCCTTTGCCTGTCAAAGAAAGAACTCCACCAACTCCACCAAAGAAACCTCGGCGTCCCAAAACAGTCAACCAATGAATCATATTGATACAAGAATTTTTTTTATACATTTTTAATAATTGAAACCAAAAGGTTGTGATTCCGACTCAGCAATACATTTTAAAAGCTTTTTTTTTTTAAGAAAATATTTCTCTATTTTTAGTCTTTAAAAAATATCAATATTTGAAAAGTATTTTGTTGATCATATTTCGTAACGATTTTACTTAAAACTTTGTATATAAAAACTTTAGTTTGCTATATCCTGTTGTATATAAATAGAAAAAATTTCCAATTATTAAATTTACGAATTAAACGGGAAAGAAACTTGGAATTAAAAGCCTTATAATAAATATACTGTTGTAAATACTTAGTTTTATATAATAGTATTAATAAGTTCTATACAATTCGACTCAATTTCTAATTTTACACAAATAAAATTCTATGCTATATATATGATAATTGCAGCCTATCATTTCCGCAACTAATTTGCAGAGAAAAATATACACAGTGGCAGTTGGTAGTACACAATCTTGGACCCCTAAATAATTTAGGACGGAGATCTTTGGATTCAATCACAGCGCAAATGATTGGCAGTGAAAACTGACACGTTCATCATCTTATGGCCTCATCAAAGTGCAATTCCACACATGAATACTAAGTGAATTGTAGTACAGACTACATAATGCCGCGTTGTTGTCGTAAGACATTTCAGGTATTTTAAATTCTGGGTTAATGGAGATCTAAAAGAAAGAAAAAAAAAGGTCATGTGTAACTAACAAAACTGAAGGGAAAAAAATTACCTTGAGGAAATAATAACCAGGTACTACATCAGTGATGTCGATCCATTGGCAGTCAACGTTATGTAAATATGTGTCCGTGCAGCCCACTGAAATGCCTTGATCTCCATAATTTGCACAAGCGTATTTTGGTTGGATTCCCGAATCACACTGATTGTCCTCGAGACAAAAGCTCGCTTTATGTCCTTCCGCGACCCGTTTGCCCCTTCCATCGATTATATCAAAGTGAGCAAACACTTCCATGCTATGATAATGCCTAGAAATAAATTAGTAGTCGTTAAAAAAAGAAGTAGAAGACGGTTTAAGTGTATACGCGCACAGATGACAATGATGCCACTGCCACATGTGTTTCGGAATGACCGGGCGAAAATCTGCAGTGCCAATGTTCTTCGATTTGGCTGTAAATCGAAGTAATCGACGAACCTCGAGCTGCCACCCTGAAATTAATCCGTGTTTAGACTTTAGAAAAAAACTTTTTATTTAAAAAATACCATAAACTTCCATGTTGTGTGCGTAGGCTGTTTTGGCCATACAATTCTCTTCCATCGCGCATTGCAGGAAAAACAATTGTCTGTCCTCCAAATATGCAGAACGTTCGATTTCCTGATAATCCAATATAAGATCCGGTGCAACTGAATCGGATAAAGCTCTTGAATAATACATCACTAACACCAATTTGCTTTGCTGCATCACTTACTATCAGTGCACATAACTCCAGCAATATTCTCCGCTCTTCCTGGACAAAATGCAAGGCCCATTTGGTTGTGTAAACAATCAGCTAAGCTGATTTCCCGACCACTGCACTTTACGCCGCTTAATGTCATTCCCAAATGAAGACCTCCAAAGAAGTTGCTCTGAACCGGCGCCTGAGCAAAGCCCAAGCCCAACATTTTACACACGACATTCGCTTCCAGCATTCCCCATCCATCTCCACAAACGAGGCCCCAAGAGCCTTCACCGAAACGCACTTCGACGCGTCCTTCTTCCCGCACTCGACCACCCATTAGTCGAACTTGCATCGGTGCTGTCATAACCGCCTGAAATAGAAACGTTGTAAAAATTCAAAAATATCTTCTTTAAAAATAAAGCGTTACCCTAATAGACACTTTTGCAACTGTCGAATCTCGCATCATCATCATCTGCTGCGTGTTATTCACGCTGATGTTTGCATTGGTTTCGTTTTCCGAAATGATTAGGGGTATCTCTGTGGTCGTTGTAGTAGTGGTAGTGTCATGTAAACGCGGCTCGAAGCAGACGACGCCTGCTCCTTCGCGCTGCGTGCAGTCGTGCGCTCCCCATCCATCAAAACGGCACTCGGTAATATTTCGCTCGTCTCCATTGCAGTAAACGTTGTCCATCCAAACTCGTTCTAAATTAATTCGTATTTAAATTTTTACAATTTTATTCTGACGCGAATTGATTATCCACTTTATGGAATTGTGTTTTAACTGAGACGTTCGTTTGATTGACAAGCTTAATGACGCGCGTTGTGAAATCTCAAAGACCCCCTTTGTTGGTTTCAATTCAACTATTCATTGAAGCTTTGAACCACTTTCATTCTGTAATTGAACATAGTCACAACTTTTCACGACTCATCTGGTACGGTAGCGTTATATCCTGTTGTCCTTAAATCGCCATATTTTCATTTTTATTCTGTTTATTTATTACATAAACTAGTTTACATTTCCGGACTAAATCGTTTGAAATTTAATCCACATTAACAAGTTGTGAAATGGGAAAGCACAGGAATCTTCCTATTTTTAGAATTATGTTTTATTTTTATTTACTTTTTTATTTATTTTTAGTAATGACTTTTCACGGGACAGCCAAACGATGTAGGAACTGTCACCAGAATTTTATGAACACATTTCCCGAAATAAACAAGGGCAGTGTCATCGCCCATTTCCTCATAGGCTTTAACCTTAAACACGTGCAAATTATCACGTTCCCGAGTCCCGACCCCACTAAGCAACTAACAAACATCCGGCAGAGAAAAAAAGTCATGGTTGACAGCTGATTCAGGCTCCCTCGTGTTACGTAATTAACGTTATAAACAATTAAATCAAACTTTCCGACATTAAACTTAAAAAACAAATGATGAATTAATACTCACTTCGAGAAAGTCCAAACTGAGAATTTTCAGTGACTTGGTGCGCGCGGGTGAAGCCCAACTGCCGACAAATCACGGTGGCTTCTCGGATGTCCCATTCATCGTCGCAAATGGCACCCCAGCGTCCGAGATGGAATATTTCAATGTTTCCTTCGTGTACTCCACGTCCACCGACTAATCTTAGAGCGCCCTCCGAATACCTTGGCCGGAGTCGCGAAGTTGTAAGTCCGCTATTGACCACTATATTCTCTTCCACGAGACTGGCCTGTGTCGAAGAAGTGGAGGAAGAGTTGATGGCAGTGTCTAAAGCGTTAAGTGCGTTTGTGAGTCTAAAATCTTCTTGCACATCATTTCGAATACTCCCCGCGAACAAAGTTAAAGTCGCGAGGAGCAGGAGTGAGCCGACTGTGTGTGTCATGCGAGGGCCGCTAACTTGTGATGGGAAAACGCGCTCTCCCTCACGTTTTCCTTCCGCTCCAAAAAAGGAGAGTGGAGTGGAGAGGAGAGAGAGCCCTAGGCGGCGCTAGGCGTTAGTTGTTCGCACCTCGCCTCGCTTTCACTTTTGAAACAGATGACTTGTTATGTCCTTTAGAAATTGTACTTTGTTCCACAACCTTGGCTACAATTGATTATTTATCTAGAATTGGTTTTTAATTAACTTGATATTAATTGTCTTCCACGACCCGTACCGTACCGCAGATCCAGCTCGAGTCAACTGATGGTGCCAAGGGCAGACATTGGCCTTATGACCGATCAAATAATAAAAAGAGTTTTAAAAATTGGGAAAAAATCAAAAATTATCTACGGCTAAATTTAAATGTCCTGTGCGTGTATGTTCTGTGTGAAAAATATACGTTAATTTATGTAATGATTGATAAAGCGAAGTGTATTGTGCGGGTGGAGCTCAGACGGAAGTGAAATTTGTATCCTCCTATGTCGAGGTCGTTTCATCTTGGTATTATTTTCGCATTTTATTGGGTGCGCGCGCGTGGAAAACCTTCGAACAAAAGTGGTGTGTTGTAATGTATGATGGTTCTATTTGTTTTCTTTCAGTGAGATATAATCTAAAAAAGAAGGGTTTCTTATCTAATGTCATTACGCAACTGTTTAAATCGAGATAGGTAGAAAAATGCGATCGAGTTCAGGCAGAAGTAAATAAATAGACTTTATTTACTTCCGTGAATTTAAAAAAAATCACAGGTTTGGCTGTTAAATCCGAAATAAGTGCAGGTTAAAGATGATGCAATGCGTGAAGATTAAAAAAATGTATACAACTTTTTGAGTAATGTTTATTAAATTAAAAAGTTTTGACCATTCGTTCGATAATTGATAGTCTACACAACGAGGTTTACGCGGTCTTACTTATTAATCTTGCTTGATGTGCATTTTAAACAAATGACGCTACAACTTTACCGTTGCTATGGTAATTACGCACACAAAAGTATCTTGCCGACGTGTAGACATTTTCCAACGATTTTCAGTAATGATGACGAACCGTTTAAATTTAAGCAGTAAAAATGTAGTCAAAAAAGTTATTTCCGAAATAATCGCACAGTGTGCTCAAAAAGGAGTATCAGTGGCAGAAGAACTGGCGATTTATATCGTGAGTCATTTATTTGGAAAGGCTAAAAGTTCGTATTTGCAGTGAAACTGAATCGGCATTTTTGTCAAAGAAAAAATGTAGGAAAATTTTCAAAAAAATCTACTGATTTTCGTGCATACATGAACGAAAGCCATAATTTATTAGTTACACATGGTGAACTTATTTTAAAAATGGCGATATAGTTAAAAGTGGTTCTTATTCATCCGGAAAGCGAGTTTGACATCAGCGTCGTGCAATCCAAACATGACATCGACAGGATTATCTTGGTATAATTACAATTCATTTAATTTTACTTTGTAAAATATGGGATTGTATTTCCTTAGGCATGCGTCGACAGGATTAATACCAGAACACCAGCCCTCGACACGATTAAAATGCAGGTTTACTTTACTCTTAATTATGCTGAACGAGGTATAACCCGAATAGAGATAAGCAACACATTGGTTCACACTTCTCTACTGTGAACAGATGAATTTCTGCAAGAACACAGTCGAGCATTAAACTCAAGGTTGAAACCTCTTGTAGGCCAAATTTTAGATATGAAACCGCGATTCAAGGACGACTTTAACGAGTTGTATCAACAAATTGTGTTGAGTGTCATGCTATGGGCAGGACTCAGTGTAACTAATGACTTATATTGTGTCAAAGAAACGACAAGTAAATACTTTTTATATTTTAAAAATATATACATTATTATTTTTTTTTTGTATGTTTAGCCGCTTTGCAAAGTGTGTTTCCCAGACCTGAAATGGGAAGTTTTTTAGCTTTGGATAGAAAGAACAAGGAAAGACAACTAGAAGAATTACGATACATTGTCACAGGGATATGTTTGTATAATTGGAAATGTGGAAAGGGAGGAAAAGGCATTGAACATTGTAAATTAGAATATTATACAAATTTATTTAGTACAGAATAGAAAGTACTTAATTTATTATAACATTATTATCGTTCAAGTGCCAGCGACTTTGAAACGGTTAATTCCACAGTTTCAGACGATTCTCTTAGAAGAATTAAAAAAATACGAGAAGATTGCAACTACGTCTCTAGGTAATTAGAGTGACGATAAATAGAAGTGACTGTATCAACACGTTAATACGATTGTTCCAGCTTATCTGGAGCAAATATCTGATGCAAATTTTGATTTTGGTGAGAGGGAATTGATTTGGGAAGCGGGTGTCAATGCTCGGCAAGCCATCGCTTACATCCGTATTATTCAGGCAACGACCTATTAATTGCGTCATTGTGCAAAAATCAAACTGTCACCTTCGTTTGTAGGAAGATGTCAACAATTCTAGCAAGCAAATCGAAGCGCTTGAGAAAAATTTCGAGGAGAAAATTGACATTCTACACACCACAGTGAGATCAAGAGTGGCAATTCCCACTGGACATGTTTATGTAATGCTGAGTGACATTTTCAATAATTATTTATTTATTTACGGTATTTATTTTTCCAGCCACTTTTTATTCACGTTGCTCATATTTGGAAAAGTCTACAAAACGAGAATGTTCTTCTTTGCCTGTTACGTAACATAGTGTATAACTTGAATACTTACACTGATGTAAAAGCATAAGTATGTAATGGAGCGTTTAAAGTGTGATGCACACATTAAACATTTAGGGTTCTAAAACTATGACAATAGAAGGGGAATTGTATCACAAGTTTACTAATGAAGTCAGTGTCTTAACGGATGAAGAGCGTTGGCAGAAGGCTGAGCAAAGTGCTTTGTATTATTTGCCAAAAGGAAAATATTACGGGGTTACAGTCTTGACTAAAGAAGAAATCAAGCAGTTACATGATACAAAATTCGAATATGATGTACGTATTGGAGCAGATTGAGTGAAAACATACTGATAAAGTAAAAATTTATTTTCCAAAGGGATTTTGTCCTTCGTCGCTCATCACTCAACGACTTCTTGTGCCTGGACATATTAGCGAGATTGCCATTTGCCATGAAAACAAATATTACTCATTTTTATCCGAAGCTGCTGCTCATGAATTCGCCGAAAAACCGGATTGGTATAGTCGCAATTGCTATTACACGGATGACTGTTAACGCGGGTCTTTGCAGGTACATACATAGAGTTAAAGACCTCGCAAAAAAGATGCCTGACCTAATTCAATTATTGCAAATACAAACACAAATTTATCCCATCAAGAATACCGAAGTTGTATATGGTCATTTAATAGAGAAGATAAATCGATTTTTTTTGTTTTGATCTAGGCGAAACCGGAGAAAGTAATGTCTGCAAATGTTGATAAACAAGACGTGAACATGCAGACTGAATTGCATCCAATCGAACGAAATATAGATCCACATTATGAATGGAATGAATGGGCCTTGCGAAGAAAGGGTATAGAGTTGGTAAGTATTATAATATTGAGTTTAATAATTTTTTTTAATGAATAAATTCTTAGGCTGATTTGAGAAAGAAGACGACCCATTCATCCCAAACTAATGAAAGTCATTATCGCAGAGAAAATAGCAGCCAAGTGTATTTACCAAAGTAAGATAATTGTGCATCATTTCTTGTTTTCTTTTTTTGTTTAATTGAGATATTTTTCAGAGGAAAAATGTGTCAAACAGGAAAACAAACAGCATCAAACACACTGTCAGAAAGCCATTTTCTGGGTGGTTTGCAAGGGTATAGACATGGGAAAGCAGCAAATTTTCAATATCTAGATCTTACCGAAGAGAAATGAGAGTCGGAAATTATTGAAAACGATTAAAAAGATGTTGAATTTTAATTCTAAATAAGCAAGCAAATAACAACGCGACAACGAAATTTCAAATGTTTTACATGAGATGAAAAACAAACAGTTATAAATATTTAAATAAAGAAAAACATTCAGATGATAAAATACTTAAGGCACTCAATAAATAATAACGTAATATAAATACTTAGCTACCGGGTGAACGCTTTGGGTAAAAAATTACGTTAATTCATCATCTACAAATCGTAATTCGGATTCAATGTCTGAAAATATTCTCGTTTCTTGAGTTGTTTCAAGTTGAGCCGGATTTATCTTTGATGAATTAGTTTCCAACTTGTTTTTTGTATTGATGTAATCCTCCAGGTTACGTAATAGGACCTTTGGTCTTTTTTTAACCGTTGATTCCACATCTAGAAGGGAAAAAAAATCGCAATTTCCAAACATTGTTTACAATTTTACAAAGAAAAAAAAATTTCTGACCTTTTAGAATAAATCCAGAACTTTCAATGGTTACATTGTTTTTACACCAAATGTTGTACAAATGTAAAAAAATGCCGACGTAAAATTCGTTGACCACTAACATGACACTCTTTCTTCTGTTGCATTCTCTGTTCAGTCGCTCTTCGCGCAGAGCTTGTAAAACAATTCTTGTCAAATTTATTCCCATTACGGCAAATGGAAAATTCTAAATTTAAGAATAAAGAGAGCTTTAATCCGATTTTTTTCTTTTCGATTTCTTACTTGTTTCTCGTCACGAGATAACTGTAAAATTTCTCTCGCTAATGATAATGTTTGGGGATTCATAACAATGTATAACAGATGAATTAGCCCTAAAAAGCCCACTCCACGCAAGTCTGTACTTGGATCATTGCCTGAAATGAGAACTTTTAACCAAATCACGTTTCATCCAACTAGTTTTCAAAAAAACCTTGAAATCCAATCAGTTCCCAGTGCGCTCCATAACGTGGAACTTCATTTTGATTATTTGTTAATTGTTTATAAATGCTTTGAAGTACACGTAAGTGAACAACTTTGTCATTGTGAAATGGACCTGTGCGAATAAAAACAATTCATTAAATGAAAAATATATATATCGGTGTGTAAACAACACTAATTTACACGAAGCAATGGCAAAAACAAGTTTTCGCTCATCATCTAAACTTGGGTCGAGTACAGGAGGGCCCCATAACAGGCGAAATAACGAAGCAAGTTTTGTTCTTTCAATAACTGGCACAATGTTAGTCTGAAATGAACCATTGCGATTAAAATCAATTTTTGAAATATTGATTTCAAGATTTTACCATGTAAGTACTCATATCAATGCTTTTGAAATAAGTGATAGCTTCATCCGGAGTAATCAATGTAGTATTTCCAGGCAAACTACCCACATTGGTTTCTAAAATGTTTTTTCCGACCGTTACTGCATCGCAAGAAAAAAAGATAGAACTGTATAAATACAAACCTGATCGCGTTGAACTCACTGTTTCCCAGTCAGTTTGAGCTTTCTCCAACTCTTGTTTGGCGTATTCGCTATCTGTTTTTGTATTCTCGATGTAATAACTAAAATACAGGTATTATTTCATCGCTTTACCTACTAGACGGCGATGCTTATAAACTGCTGCTGAATCATTATCATCCATCCTTTCTGTTTGCATGATCTAAAGTTAAATCAATCATAAATAAACAGAAATTACCATTAATTTTTCCTAAATACCACATCTGCTTCACCATCCATTTCAAAAAAGGGTTAAAATGGAGAAAACAAAATAACTTCAAGAAGGCTTCCGACGCCGTTTCTGTTTATTTTTGTTTACAACGGAACAGGAAATACATTTTCTATGTTGGGCGGCATCTGCTGAGAAAACATTAATGTGATCAGCGATATACATATTTTATAAATTGTACTTTTTGGTTAATATTATTGGCCCAGATAAGAAAAATTAAAAAAATATTCGCATTGATTTTTAACATTTGTTTAACTTAAAAAAAAAATACTTTGGTGCAATGGCGCGCCACGCTGCATCCGAGAAAAGAAAGACACATGTCGTCGGTTCTGCTTGAATTTATCTAAAATGAATGTTTTAGCAATATCCGCTCGACGGATTAAATCTGTTTTCACGCAAGGTAATTTTCTATCGTTAAAGATTTTTAAAAACATTTACCATTTTCATTACTTTTGTTATTAGCAAACTTCAACCACATTAGCATACGATGCATACGAGGCGTTGGTATGGGTACAATAGAACCGGTTGCAGAATCAACAGAGATAGTAGCAAAAAATGAATCACAAAATGAGGATATGGTGCGAGTTCTACATATTGAATATGCAAAAGAAAAGAATAATGAATACAATTTTAAATTCAGCCAATTTCAGACTTGTGTAACCCCTACGTTAAAGAGAAACCACAATGTGTATTATGTAAATATAACGTAAAGTTGGAGTACAAGGTACATTTGAAAACCAATTAGAATTAATGCTTTAACAGTTTAATGTAATTTCAGAATCCTCAATTGCTGAGTCAGTTTGTATCTCAGTTTACTGGTCAAGTTTATGGAAAACACATAACGGGCTTGTGTAAGGTACAACAAAAACGATTAGTGGAAGCTGTGAAAATATCGCAAAAAGCTGGTTTTATGCCATATCATTACAAAGACATTCAATATCTTAAGGATCCAAAATTGTTTGACATTGGTCATGTTGGTAAAAAAATCTAAATTAATTTTCTGTACAATGAAAAGTTATTTTTATTTAATTTTATACACATTCGGATAGTTTAATTAAAATTAGTCATTTTCTTGGGAAAAAATCTTCCTCATCTGCATTATAATCAATAAGTTTATGCTCGATTTTCAAATGATCTATCAATTGAGTTAATGTTGGTTTGGGGTCAGCGGAAAGTTTTGCATAGAGATCCGTTATTGCATTCTGGCAGATTTTCAGCCATTTTTCCGTCAGTTCGTCCAAGTTCTCTTGATTATCCTGTAAATAGATAAATAAAAATACATTTTTTTCTCATAGTATATTATACGTTAAAATTAAAACTAAAAGTAAATTTACTCGTGTTCGGTAAGTTTGAACCAATTTTAATTTTCTTAGTTTTTCTTCTTTTGCTTTAACTTGTATTTTCAGCTGTGCGTATTTTAACGTAAGTTCATCACCTTGGGCGCACATTTCTTCAAGTTTGTTAACAGTCATGTTCAATTCACACTTATTGGGGGAACTTTCAACTTTACTCGTTTTTATTTCATCGGAACATTGTAATGTGTCGGCGAGTCTTCGTTTCTTTGGAACATTACTTAAAGTTTTAGGCGTGCCAATGACATTTTCACACATGTTATGGGTGATGTTGAGATACGTCCAGAAAGTTATTTGAATTTCTGCTTTCGGTAGCCACAAAGTAAATAAATTTCAGTCGCGCTACGACGCTCTTTTATTTCGAAATCCCGCCGCTTGGAATTGCGCCATTTTAAGGCGGGAACTTGGGTACTCCAGTATCAATAGAAGATTTCAAAGTGAATTTTTAAGAATGAAATCAAGCAAAAGTAAATCCAGTCACATTCCGTTAACTCCGCATGCTCTTCAAAATTCGGGCAAAGAGGCGACGACACCGTTTTTCGAGTTTCAGAATGATGATTCCAGCGAAAAGCGGGATAGACAAAACAACAAGGTAATGGCGCTCATGGAAAAATAAAAGTAAATGTATAATTTATTTAGTGTTTATGTTTTTGTAGATTTTGGAACTACAGCAAAATGCGTTGCAGAGTCCGCGTGTGTCGGTAGAAAAACGTTTATCTATGGGCAATGTAATTTCTGGATTAACTAACACGCAGATGACAGAACATTATTCAAATTGTATTAAACTATCCTCAGAAAACGTATTTATTTGCTTCGTGATTATTGGTGTATTTATATCTTTGGATTGACATATTATATATTTTTAGAAAATCACTATGAAAAACGCATTTAATCTACATCTCATTGACTACATGCAAAATATGATTAAGAAAAAAGATTCGGATATGCAAAATTTTCAGGTATAAAAAGACGTTGAGCCTCATTTGATGACAAATAATTGCAGTATTATTTCCATTAGGTGGCCAGTTGTACACTAGACGCAAGTGCCAAAATATATGCATCTCGAGTTGACTTCGTTTATTCGGAGGCTTTCAAAGTAGCAGGAGGACTTTCGAGAAAAAAAGAACAAACTGCGAAGCCGCAAAGTGATGATGCAACAGGAGGTGATGAAGAGAATGGACCCACTCCAGTAAAAAAGAGAAAAGTAACAATCGATGAAATGTGTATAACCTACTAAATAGGCAATTCAAAATAATTCAAAATAAATAAATTAAACTAGGTTCGAGCAATGTTACGCACAATTGAAAAAAACTTGGACAATTTAAATCTCAACAAACTAGACGACGAGCATTCGGTTTGTATCTTGTTTCTGGCTTTTTGGTTAGTAATTCTAACAGCTTTTCCGATTAGCTCGATCCACTTCATCAAAAATTACGCCATGCATTTGATGAAGGTGGTACAGGAGGCCTTTTGCTGAATACGCTGTCAATTGCAGATGACTCCTGTCAGTTACAATTCGATTTTAGAATATCTGCTTTCGGTGCGAGGGAAGACAAACCGATTCGAGATGATGTTTTCGATCTTTCAAATATGGCGCAAGCAATTACCAAACTTTTAAACCCCGACATCAAAATCTGTCCCTATTTTGCCAATTTTAGTTTTCTAGGCAATGAAAGCGTAAGTAAAGATTTAGAATATTGATGTTTCTAATTTGTAATTTGCAAACTGTGTAGCCATTTCTCAATTCATCGCTCCAAGAAACATTTGCTTTCGATCCTGAAAAATGTACTGAGAATGCCGCAAATAACCTGGAATCGTCTTCGGACGGAGTGGAAGCTGATTGCGATGACTTCGATCTTGAACAACAAACGATGCGCGATGGCGATATAAGTCCAGATGATCACAACGTCGATAACATCAGGTTTAAAGGCGTTTAAAAATGTTGGATCATATAATGATCTACTTTGTATTAAATAGGACAGACAAACAAATCGATCTCCACACTGCTCTATCAACTCAACCGTCTGAGTATTCATATTTTAACGTTGATTTCCTTCGTAGTTGGGCCGGTCCCGATAGGTGGCATACAGCACCATTGTCTAAAAGTAATGTGTTGTAGCAAAAGTTGTGAAATGTGAGTTTTACCAATTTTAACCAATTTATTACGCAGCCACTGCTACTCGAATACAAACGAGACAAACCAAAGAACCGTTTTTTGTTAAGTTCGACAAACAAATCGATTGGAGTGATGAGTTAAAAATCAGCAAACAATCGAAGGAACTGAGCAAACGAACACTCGAAACTGTGTGGACACGGAAGAAAAATATTTTACCTGTTGACCTCCATTACGGACCAGAGATGCTACGTAGGCTATTTTTAAAACCGCAATTGACAGTAAGTAGATTTATTGATGTCGTTGCGAAACAGTTACATTTGATTTATGTTTAGGTGAGTAGAAAGAAACAGTCCGTACAAGTTGACGATGTCATTAATCATTACGACTATGAAAATGCCAACGATGATTGTGACAATTTTTGCCCCGCACAAGATGTAAAGCTAAAGTGTTTGTTATTATGCAGTACGACATGTATTTAAATTTTAATTTTTTAAATTGCAGTGTGGTCATGATGGAAGTGCCGATTTGTTTTCGTCAAAATTTGGTAGTTTTGAAGAGTTGTCCAGTAGCAATGGCTTTGGGGATGGGACCTTGTTGCAACAGCCGTATAAAGTAATTTGCTAATTAAACGACATTTGATTAATTGCTAATATTAACATTTAATTTTAGGTTGCCAAACTCGATATTCCGTACGCGAGAACTGCAAAACGAATTAACATAAAAAAAGTCAAGTCAAGTTTATGGAAAATAATTGAAGTAACATAGACCAATTGATTTCTTAAATTGCCGATTGATTTACTTTTGATATTTAGAGTAAAAACATAACAGAATCGGATGCTGCCAGTAGTAGTGCAATAAAATTTAGCTCTTTGTACAAGAAACTACCTACTTGCATTTCCGGGAAAACACTAGAAAACATGAGTGTACCAATCGCCTTTGTGTGTCTCTTATATTTGGCAAACGAAAAAGTAAGAAAAACATAATCCAGCTTTGTTTTTTAATCTTAAGAGTCATTTATTTCAGAAATTAGACATCACTAACGGTGAGAATCTTAAAGATTTGTTCATTAAACACTGACTGACTGACTGAAGAGTTGTGATTATAATCATGAGAAAATTCTTCCTGTATAAATGGACTTTCAATAAATATTTATTCCAAAGTCACAATATAAATATACATCCAGAAAATACACTTACCAATCAAAAATTAAAAACAAACTCGACAACAATAGTGTAACAAAAATTGGCCTTTCATAACCACTACATCATTCAATTATATTTGAATTACCATGAACGCCACTACCATATCAGTAAAGACATTGCATGGAATGAAGTAAATCATTTATTTTTTCGTCTCGTGTGATTTGCTCCGTTCCGTCTTTACCATCAAAGGAATGTATGTCTGGAATGTTTAAAGTTTTACTTTGATTCGTGAGATTAGAACATACAATTGTCCGGTTAGTGCAAAAGATTTTTCTTTTTTAAATTCAGAGATACTACTGAAAAAAATAAAACGAAAAAAAAAACAAGTCCTTCGAAGCAAAAGTAAAAATTTTGCTTGATGTTGTTTCTTATCCTATTCAGTTTTACGTATTCGGAATTAGAACACATTTAATGTACTTAGTAATAAAAATAATTTTGAAAACATTTCTAAGGTTCGTTAAATTAAACGCTGCAATGTTTTCTATTATCGGATGGTGACGCCAGTAATTCATGATTAAAATCTCCTGAGAGATTTTTCTGGATAATAATAAAAATTATTAAGATTAAACTATTATAAAAACTCTGGACACAAAAAACAAACATATATTATAGCGACAACTTTGGTGTTTCAAAAATTAATTTAAAAGGGAACAAAATTAAAAATTATAATAATAATATATTTTAAAAAAAAAAAGAAAAAGAAACTTTAAACATAAAAATTATGCCACAAAATAAAACAAATGAATTACATTTTTTTGTATTTTTTGTTGTTTTTTGTTTTAGTTTTTCTTGAGATCAGTTTCACCCGCAAAAATATAGCACTGACTGTGGAATGTCACCTTTTTTGTTATAAAAACAGAAAAAGAAGAAAATAAGCAGGCAAATCTGTGTCAATGGTCTAAAAATATTGTTATAAAAACAAAATTGCACACTACCCCACATGATATAATACAGAGTCGGCAAAAAATGGTCAAAAAATGCATTATAAGTACAATTTCTTTGCACTTTTAACCAAAAATCTTCGCAAACTTCTTAAAATAAAATACTGTAAATAAACGACGTCAGGACATGTTCCAAACTACAAAAAATTATCACAGGTTAAGACTAATTCAAAAAAAAAAAAAAAAAAAAAGACAAAGTAGACTGTAATAAATCTTTGGAAGAAAAAAGAATTAATCGTATACTAATTTGAATGGGCAACGCAGAAGAAACGCACTAGCAATCTGGCACAAAACCCCTAAGTGAAAAAAAAAAGAAAAAGAAAAAAGGAAATGTAAGTACCACCACTTTCACAGCATAGCAATGACAATTTAACACCAATGACACAGTTTTGCCACCGACTAAGACAATTATTCCATTAATCGTTATCCACGAAGCAAATCCATCACCACAGAAAACACGAAGGGAAAAAATACTAGAAACTACGTACAAACATTCTAAAATTAAGAGAAAAAACACAGTCTTGAGACATCGGTTTCTTTTTACAAAAAATATAAATCACATCACTTTTCGTATTGTAAAGGTGCACTTGTAAAAATCAGACTTTTTTTTTTCTTTAGTTATTTATGTTAAAATAGAGGCATTAACATCTACTCATGTCCAAGTAGAAACACTAAATATATATATATGTATGTATATATATTTATATATATATATATTTAAATATACTCCAAATTTTGTTTTGTTTCTTTGCAAGAAAGTGAAACCCTGTTCATTGCACACTTCACATCTTCACCACACTAAATTAAAACTGATTGCAAAGCAAGACTGGAATTATGACAAGAATAATACGCAACAGCCTAAAATATATTTATCAAGATGTGGAATTATTAAGGCCTCTTATCTTTCAAAAACTCATTTGTCCGTTGTTTTCTTTCTTTCTTTCTTTCTTATCTCTTACATGATTTTTAAATATTTTTGAATATATTTTTGTTTTTTAAAAAGAAGAAAATATGCCGATATAAAAGGAAATGCATTCAATAATTTAGATATAGACAATATAAAGAAACAATTTTGGTCCCTTTTGTACAGTTAAAAATTCAAATAAGTTCCACATCTTGTAGACAAATGCAGACAGACAGATTGCAGTCTCTCTGTAATTAGATTACACTTATATTATCATGATTTTCACGCTAAAGAAATGAATTAACGGAATGAATACTGCGCTCTCGGAGCCATTTCAACTAGTTCATCTGGTATACACTCGTAATTCCCAGTCAATAGCTAAATTCGTGAGAGCACTTGAAATAAATTGCCAATATCGTCAGTCAAGATCGATAAAAATGTACTTCCCTGATTAAAAAATTCGCCAATCCTTCACCCCGTCAACAGACGTCAATCACTGGACGTTGGGCTGTCTTTCGTTTTGTCCACGGCCGCTTTTTTCGACGAAGAAGTGTCATTGTTCTGCACGCTTGCCCTGATGATGCTGTTGAGGAGAGACATTCCCTCTTTGCTGCTCGACGACGAGCAAGTCTTATCCGCATTCATCAATGCGTCCTCCTGCAACTTTCTCATCATTTGCGATGCGAAAAAATGATTCGGACTAAACTGGTTGAAATCCAACGAGAAAAACGGCGAACTTTGCCAAATGGGAATGTGAGCCGGAAAAGACAAACCACTCAAGCCGGCAGCCGATGCCAACGACGAAAGTTTCTGTTCCGCCGTCACCAATGCGCTGTTGTTGTTGTTGTTGTTGTTGCTACTATTATTATTATTATTATTATTATTATTATTGTTATTATTGTTACTATTATTATTATTGGTTTTTCCGTTCTGAATTCCGTTGGTGGTACCGTTGGGTTTGCTCTCACCAGCAGCACTAGTTTCTTTGTGTATCTTAACGTCTCGTTTTCGAGGTCTGAGTAAATGCCGTTCCTTCACTTTGTATTCGAGGGTCGAGTGCGGCACTCCGTAATAACTGCCAGCTCGATGGACACTCATTTCGCCACGCTGCACCGCCCGTACCGCCTCCGCAAGATTATCCCTGTCGTAGTTCCGATAGCGCCCTCTCTTGGGCCTCGTCCTTTTCTCGGCCTTGGCACCCTGTGTCGTATTTATATTGGAGTTTTTGTTTTGCGGGGGGTTTTTCCACCTCTTCGACGGAGGCTCCTCTTGATTGCTGCTGTCGGAGCTGCCGTTCAGCAGCTCAGCCATCGGATTCAGCTTTTCGTTGTCCGAGCTCCGATTGGCTGCTGCTGCTCGCTGGCTAATGCTTTTGGCGATGATCTCGCGTAGGGACACACCGATGCCTTTTCCGGCTGTATGATTTCCTGAGTTTGTATGACTAGCGCCACTGCTTCCGTTCCCGTTGCTACTACTATTACTACCGTTGCTACAATTACTACTTATTGGCGTCCCCTCGTTTACATTTTTCATGGGTTTGTAGGACGGAATTTTCAATATCACATTTGAAGTGTTGTTGCTGCTATTCGTCTCCTCGTTACGGCTGTTGCTGTTGCTGTTGCACTTATTCTTCTTCGAACTCGCGTTCGCGTTCGAACTCGACGTTTCGCGCTCCTCCTCGAAACGCTCCTCGACCAGACGACGAATCAAATCCGGAAGCAGAGGCAAGCACAAATCGTCAGTGGATGATGCATTCATTGCGCTCGAAATTGCACTTCCCGAACGGAATTTGGACAAGGCCAATTCGTGCACGTTGGCCAAAACCTGCGTGAGAAGCGGGCCCAGCGTCTGGCCGTAGTCCTGCTGCGAAGCGTTCGCTTTGTCACCTTCGCCTTCGCCCTCCCCAACCTTTGCGTTTACTTCGGCTGCCTTGTCGGCCATCCTGTTCCTGAGCAGCTGTCTGAGGGATTCGCTCGCCGATGCCGTAGCACTGCAATCTAAAGCACCGTTAGCACGACTCGCACTCGCACCGTGTGACTCCTTTCGGCTCCTGTCTGAGACTCTAATACTGGGCGCTCCATTAGCGTCCCGTTCCAAGGCCATTTTGTACACTTTGTTGCGAAGTGTGGAACGAGGAATGCCGTAGATGACGGCGGCGCGCCGTGTTCCCAGTTTGCCACTCTGAATATCACGCAGAGCGGCCTGCAGTTCATCCTCCGTGTACGATTTTTTGCAGCCACTTGCCTCGAAGCGTTTTTTTATTCTAAAATCAACACCGTTTTACTCGAAAATATTTCACTTTAAACTCTTACTCTTACCCTGTCTTTGTGGGAATTTGAGGCACTTTAAGGACAGTGGTTGAGGCGTCGTTATCGATAGATGGTGAGTGCGGCGAAGCAGCACACGATCCAACTGTAGCTGATTTTGAACCCATGCTCAAATCGAGGGGCTCGTCAGGTGCAGGCGATGGACTTGCATTGCCTTCCCTGAAGTACCAAGGCAAGAGTGGACTGTTGTAAAATATACCTGAAACAAAATTCCATCCATCAATTCAATTAATCCGTTTAAATCAAAATATTAAATATATTAATTCATTCAGTCAAAGAAAATTAGTCACAACTCTTCCGAAAACACAAAAGTTACAAACAAAGTTAATCTAAATCAATCGTGTTAGTCGGTTTTACAATTCCCTTCTTCGTCTCATTTCACGTGATCGTGCAGCTATGGTTAAATAATTTCGTAACTTTTAAGACACGTTTTAATTACACGTTCATGCTATTAAACGCAAATTGCCACTCCAAATACTGTTGATGCAAAGAAAAATAAAATCCAGGATACACTACCAAAAAGAAGCCATCTTGGTTTCCAGCATCAAAATCTTTTATAAAAATTGCGTAACAATATTTCTCTATGTAGGACAAAAAAATAAACCGTAATTAGCTCGTAATAAATAATTTTTTTAAATTTGTAAAGTTAAATTTAAAATGTACAAACAAAAACCAAAATTACACAATTAATTTAAACCATCCAAAATAAAATGTCTTTTTAAATTGAGGAAATAAAACCCAATATGCCAAAAACACAATAAAAATCTCCTTCAACCGTGACTTCGTGTTTCAAAAAAAAAATAAGTTTCCCTGTTCCTAATTCATTGCTTTACTACACTTGAAGAAAGGTGCAAGTGGGCAAAAATAATCACCATACAGCTTTTTTTTTAATGTTAAAAAAAAAATCCACCAAAATGAGGTCATAATCCATATATTTGGCCAGGTCAAAGACCTCTATGCACCCTATTCATAAAACAAAGTGAAAGGAACCAAAAAATTTCCGCAATCCCCTTAAACTAGGCTCAATCAAAATAAACCTCATCCCAAAATACAACTTACTTTCAGATAGATTGCCATCACTTTCATTTATTTCGTTATTTAGTCCAAGGCTATCTATTGAACAAATGCCTTTGGCAGGGTCCTATAAAAACAAAACAAGAAATAAATAAAAATTTAAAAATAAAAAAAACAAAAAAAACAAGAAATTTATTAAAAATCCGACATACAAATCAAGACGCATTTCCAAACAATTTACTCAAACAGCCATAAAAATGTAGTTCATTGATGTTATCTGGCAAAACTAAACACCCACACAACACTTTCAGAGACCATGACGGTTTTCCTCGTCTGCCAGCACCCCACCAGCACGTAGGAAAACAATAGCGGCTCATTATTCGATTGTGCAATACGTCATGGCTCATTTCATCCAAACTTGAATACTTACTGGTGGTAATTGTTTCCGAGAATTGCAAAAACAACAAGTGTCATCTGGTTCCCAGTCCACGCACATTTTGCCTTCCATATCTATTAAATTAAATTAACATCAAATTAGTCGAACACAACCTACAATTACAACCGTCAAATTGTTACCTTTTATTGGCTCCATCAGTCGCTTCCATTTGTCTTGTCCAACTAACTCTTCCGCTACCCGTTCCAAACCTGCAAAAAATCAATCGGTCAATTTTTATCAAACTTTGAATTAATTAATAAATTAATTAAATTAAATTAATTTAATTAATTAATCTAATAAAATTCCCTTTCAAAGATACCGAAAAAAGCAACAGGTGCAGCTATCAACTATAAATTTCTCGATTATATTATTTTTATTTTGCCATTTTGACGCATCCCCAAGACGAAAAAAAATTTGTATTTTCCAGGAAACCAGAAATGTAAATATCATTAAGGAAAAAATTGAAAAATACGTACTATAAAAAGAAGCATATTTTTTATTTGTGTTAAAAAAAAATGAACTGTCATGTCACTATGGTTGCCAAATCATCGACGGGAAACGTTTTAACAACATTGGTTACCATGGAAACGGCCAACACGACAAATTAAATGTTACACTTTTTTCCCCCAAATAATAAAATAATAAAAATATTTGCCTGATAAAAACTTATCAGGTTTTTCCACGCCACGATAAAAGGAAAACGAGCGAAATTTCGCATTTCATCTCATTTCATTCGAGGTCGAACGAGTGAAAATAGCGGAAATGAAAATTATTTTCGGGGAGATTTTTAGGGCGAGAGAAAAATATCGAATCGACTCGCAGCCGAGTCACCCTTGGGTTCGGAAGTGGTCCTTCCTGTAGGGTAAAGTAGCTGCTGCCCCTGGCAGGGTCACTACCCAGCTCAACAAGAGCCATGGGGCGGGGATGGGGAAAGGAGGGTAGGCCACAACTTCCAGGAAGCCACGCTGCGGTTGCCATGGCAACCGAGCAAAATGGGAGGGGTGAGGAGGCCATAAATCATCTCCACAGCAGGATGGACTGACACTTTCTCAGAAGAGGCCGAACGAAAAACAATAGTAAAAGATCAAATTGGTTTCACAAGCTTTGAAATTTTCAGGGGCTTAGATCCAAAATGGCCGATTCCGTTTCGGGGTTATTAAAAATTAATTACGGTGCATGATGAGCACAAGAGGACCTGCAGGAGGATGGAACGAACTTTAACTGGACTTAACTGCCCTAATCTTGTTCCTGAGTCGACAAAACAAATTGTGGCCAATAGTGCATGAGAATAATAAAAAGAAAACGGAAAATTCCGCCCTTTTTTTTTTCGCAATTTATTTTCTACAATTTCCTTTTTCCATATTTTTTGGCCCGTTTTAAGACATATTTAATTTCATGCTTTTAGAATTTTAATGCGAGGAACAATTAAAAAAAAATTTATATTGAGTCATTAAAAATGGAGTTGGGGAAAAATTAAACACGAAATGACATTCAATCCAATGGTAATTAATTGAGCAATTTTTTTTATTGATTTTTTTTTTTTATAAATTTTTTTTTTAAATTTTTGTAATTTTCTTTCTACCACCACACCCGAAAAAAGAATTTTTACTCAATATAAGAGAAAAAAAAATAGAACGGTTTTCTCTTCAACCAACTGACCTCATTCTCAACTCTTTCATCCCAACAAGACAATGAACTGAACACTCGAAATTTACCTTGATAAATAAAAACGGAA
Source organism: Strigamia transsilvanica (assembly GCA_034701245.1). Taxonomy (NCBI): domain Eukaryota; kingdom Metazoa; phylum Arthropoda; class Chilopoda; order Geophilomorpha; family Linotaeniidae; genus Strigamia; species Strigamia transsilvanica. The sequence continues at coordinate 40,326 of JAQIXU010000010.1, read as the reverse complement.
TTAAATTCACCAACACCCAAGGACATTATTTCAATATACGTTTTTCAAACTATTCTTTTGATTAATAAAAATTGTTAACTCCATTGGATAATCGATTAATCATTCCACGTATTAAATATACCTATCACCCCGCAACCCCCTCAATGAATTTCAAAAAAATTTTAAAAAATCCAAAAATAAAACGAAAACGAATAAATCGGAGAAAAAAATCCCCATCAACATTTGTTGATGAAAATATTCTGAGTACTAAATATAAATTGACACCTGTGAAAAGAGTTTTTCTAGTGTATCGAGAAATGATCTAAAGAGCGAAGGTGAGAGAATTAGGCGAGCGGCTGATAAGAGTGGGGAGCAGCGAATGAAAAATTTGGGAGGGAAGCAAAACCTTGGACCGCCATACACTTGTTTGTGGGTTTTTGTCTGGCGCGAGTGAGACGGTGTGGCATAGCCACCTGTTCTATTAATCGACATTGTGACTTACCTGCTAGAAATAATACGTTCTTGCCCCATTTTTGTAGTTCTCTTTTGAAAGAGCGTCGTTCTTGGACACAGCGAGCGATGGCACACTCCGCCATTTTCGACTTTACCCGTCCTTGACGTCACGAGGAACCGGAAATGCCCTCGTGACGTAACGTGATCCAACAGGTGGGTCATGGCAGTACCTGGACCACATAATTTGAAGCTAAAAAGATGACGACGATCGAATTGCCTCGCGCCACTCACGAGGGAAACATTTTTTTTTCTTTTTGGCGCTGTTATTAGCGCAACCTCATTTTATCGATTAGTCGATGAGGCGACATGTTTTCTCTCCCAAATAAAAGGTCACCATGTTGTAGTAGAAAAAAAATTGCAAAAGTCAACATGGAAAATGGAATTATGAATAAAAATATTATTTTATATTTGAAAAAAAAAATTCTTTTGTTTTCTCGTCAAATATCACGACTTTTCACAACTTTATTTTTTATTATTCGAGTTTAGAAAGTTTAAAAAACGATATTTTATTAATGGTCAATTTATTAATTACAAATTTATCCCTCTTTTTCTTATTCGCATACAAAGTGGTTAATGACCTTATTGAAAGTGAAAAGCAAATTCGGTTTTCGTTCAGATACGGGTCCCCCAACAGCTTTTCTTCCTTATACCAGGTGGTGTTTACGTCACACGGCGCATGTGGAAAGAATAAAGGACATAGAAATTATTAATAACAGAAAAGAGAATCGTACAACACAGAAACAAATAAATAACAAAATAAAAATGAAACAGAAGAATAAAATGTGAAAGAGTGTTGTTTCGATCAATAAACAACCCACTGGCGGCGACGGAGCCCTTCAACCCTTTCGCGCGCCTGCCCCACTGCATCTGTAGGGAGGACGAGTGATAAAATGTCGAAGAAGAAAAGAGAGAAATGTTGATTCAATTTCCGACCATTTTTTAATTTCGTCTATTGGCAGAACAAATCATCGAGTGTAACATTTGTTTATCAGTTCGGAACCAAACCAATTTAGGTCCCTTATTGAAAAAACAAAATAACCCAAATTTGTTCTTATTACATAAAAATATTGACTCCATTTTATATTGATAGTGGCCTGCGATCATGAAAAGAGGGGATTAAGAGAGTTTCTCCCCCTGCCTGGCGATGTGGGGTCGCCAGCACTAATATTTCTGTCACATTAATCAATATCTGTCAAAATTAGACAGTACCCAAACAGAAAGTCTCGTGTGTTCTTTTATTCACCTGTATTAAAACCAATACATCTTATTAAATTTTACACTGCTAATTTAGATTCCTGTAAAAACTTCAAGGTCTTATGTCAAAGGCCCAAGGTCTTCGCGGAAATGTTTTCTTCGGTTAAACCAAAGGAAATGTGCAAGATTAAAAATCTATTAACATTTTTTTGGGTTTTTTTTCCCCGATTTTTAATTATTTTTTTTGCATTTTATGTGGATATTTCGGATAGTTTGCCGTGGGTAGTGCGGTTGTCATGGCGATAAATTGCCCCACATGGTCATATGGGATTGCGAAGAAAACGCTCGGCAGCCCACGGTACAACTAGCGACCCCTTTAAACAAATATTAGGACTAATTTCAAGCCTACATAACTATTACTATCAATTATTTTTCTTCGTGAAATATGAATCCGAATCATAAATAATTGCCTATTAAAAATCCGTCCCGTTCCAAATGTATAAAAATAGGTTTTAGTTTTGCGAATATGAGCAAATGGTGTAGCAACACAAACAACGGCAATTTCAATGCTAAAATTAGTTTTGGGCACGTACGCCGACCGCTTATGGTTGGTGATTACAACGTTGGGCAAAGTCAAGAAGTGGGGTGTTATTGCCTAAAATTTCTGTCACGCTGGCTGTATATTTAGAGAACTGTTACCTAAGCAATTTTGAATACGAATTCGTAGAGTTGGTGAGAAGCGAGATAGAAGAGTATGATAATAAGGAACCAACACCGACTTCCGACGTAAATAAGTATGTCAATGTTTTCGTTCGGTTCATTATTTTTTATTCTTTATTTTTTTAAATTTTATTTTCACGATTGCTTTTTATTTTGTAGTGTGCTGGTTTTTCCACCATTCTCGAACCGCTTACGTTTTATTGTTCATAAAACTGTAGAGGAATGTTATCCAAATTTTAAAACGTTTTCTATTGGAATGCTCGAAGAAAGACGATTGGTTCTGTATAGAAATCGTATTCACAACGTTAATCTTAAACCAAGGTTTTGTTTTGAATATAAATTGTTTGAAAAAAGAAAAACTTTTAAACGTTTTTGTAGGAGTCCGTGAATTGATTGATCCTGAAGCTTAAAAATCGTTTTAAACTATATTTATACAGATAACTTCATTGCATTTTATCTCCCAAAACCTTCCGCAGGTTTTCCACCTACTAAAACGTTGAAAGTTTAATTTTTTTGTATCTAAATATCCGTGCTAAATTAATTCGATGTTATAGCAGCAACCAAATGGACCCCTCCTCCAACGCATCTTGTTTTCAACAAACCCAAATAGCATCAAATGACAAACCGCTAAGGTTTGTTAACTATATTTCGGGAATTGTCTTTCCTACTTAATATTTTGTTCACAAATTTATAGGACGAAGGCACGGCGCCCTGACATGCAGTTATACATTCCTCGAGCTAAAAGAAAAAGTGACACAGAAGTGGCAGCAGAAACTTTGATTCAAACGGCTCCAGTTGACATTAAAGTGAAAAGCCAGAAGAAGAATTTAAAAGAGAAGAAAAACTTGAAATCGCTGGATGTAAACGTAGAACCAATCGTAGAATCAATAGCGATACAGGACGAGCCGCTCGTCAACACAACAGAACAAACAGTTTCGACTGAAAGTGTGGAAATAGAGAACGAATTAGAGTTTGCTTCTGATCAAACAGAAAACAAAATTGAGTTTGTTTCTGATCAAATAGAAAACAAAATTGAGTATGTTTCTGATCAAATAGAAGAAGTGCACGGCTCGTCTCAGTGTGATGCGCACTTATCGATATCACCACAGATAGAAATAAGGATAGAATCGGACGAATCATTTAAAGAAGAAATTAACAAACAAACTAATACGACAAAGTGCGAATTAATCAATGCTGAACATTTTGCTGATTTATCGTTGCCGAGCGAGAGTGAGTTGAGCCCAGTCATGTCGAATGCGACGACATCTGATACCACGTATGAAGAGGTTACTAAGGATAGTGAAGAATCTTCTTGGGAAGCCATGTACAATGAAGATGGGGAATGCCTTGCGCCAGATTTAGTTCAAGATGTAAAATTTAATATTTTTACTATTTTATTTACTGTATGTAATCTATTTTTATTTCTTTATTGTTTTTAGATAACGGACAATCTGGGTGAAGTGACAATAGAAAAGGCTAAATTAGATTATACAAAATTTCATGCTAAAATCATCAAAGAACACGGTATTTGATTTTCGTGAATTTGTTTTCATTTTATTTATCAAATTTATTTACAGAATTTGACCATATCGTAGAAATTTATGATTTTCCTGCGGAATTTAAAACGGCGGATTTGATTTCAGCATTTTCTGCATTTAGGTGAGTTTATTTAATTGATGTAAACAAACTTCTCAATATATTACATAATCGAACAATTTTTTTTCTGTCAGGGTTCGAGGTTTTGACATCAAATGGGTGGATGAGACTCACGCTTTAGGTTTGTTCGCTAGCCCAATCGCAGGTAAATTTTGACACAATTTTGAGTTTGTTTACATTTATTTAATTTTTTTATTTATTCTTTTCAGCTGCAGAAGCATTGTCAATGCGTCACACAATGGTTAAAACCCGTTCATTGAGTGAAGGAAGTCGAGAATCACAACTGAAAGCCCGACGCATTGGAAGTGAACTTCAACCTTACAAACCCCGACCAGAGACCTCAGCAACTTTAGCCCGAAGACTCGTCACTGGCGCATTGGGTTTAAATTCACTTATTCCAAGAGAACAGCGAGCGAAGGAACGACAACAATTAAAAGATGCTAAAGGTATATTCATTATTGAATTTTATTTTATCGTTTTATTTTTCTAATCTCAGATTAAATATTTTATTTCAGCTAAGAAAAAACTTACTGCCAAACAAAAAAAAGATGTTTGGGACGGCACAGTTAATTAACTACTTTACAACCATTTTTTTATTATAATTTTATTATAGTTAGGATTAAATGAAACAAATCTTTAAAATATTGTATTTTTATTGAGAAATAAATTTAATTACAAACAATGTACATTTTCGGATCAGAGGAAGATTTATTTAATCATGGTAAGGTAGGAAGCGGAATTTTGGAATCATCGATCATTAGTGGTGTTTTATCTACATCTTGAGTTAAAAATAAATTAAATTTCAATTACAAATATGAATGGTGTATACTAACAATGCCAGAAGTTTTCACGATCAGGTTCGCCCTCATAATATTCAATATTTATAACAGGTTCTTCAATCTTCCCGTAATCAAAAGGCGGCTTCAGTGCCGGCATAAAAATGTTTTTCATTTGGCTTATGCTGTGCCGTTCATCTTCGTCGATTAATGATGGCAGTTCATCGTCACCTTTAACAAATATTTCTTTTATTTATCACATTTTTAATCTCACTTGTACTCACTTTCTTCTTTGATCATTGGAAAGTGTTCTATGGATGGATACTTGGTCAACTTGGTTGCAGCAGCATCATCATCAAACTAACAATAACAAGTTGGTGATTAAAATCCATTCAAAACTATTTTAATGAATTTTTTACCGAAGGTTTCTCGTTTTTCACAGTCTGCTTGGTTTTAACCGGAATGTTTCGTAAATCTGTAAAAGCCTTTCTCACGTGTCCCCCAACTTTCTCAGCTGCCAAACCAGACTTAACTCGAGCTGGAACAATTTATAATATCAACCGTCAAAAATTTTATAGAATTAAATGCAGTATGCAGTCATACCTAATTTAGGAACGTTATTTTCGCTCTCCATTTTCCTTACGAACGACATGGTCGCCGGCTTAACTGGCTCTGAAAATTAAGAATAAAAAATTAGAAAACGAAACGACGTTTACAAAATTTTCATTTACCGTTCGCCTCTGCACGAATAATCGAAGCACGCAATGGTTTCGGCATGATGTCGTGGCAATTGGTTCTGACCTAAGTCGGTGGTTAGAGATTTGCTTTTATAGACGAGAAGGCGAAGGTTGCAAGGCCCACAACCTAATTTGAATTTGTTGCAGAATTTGAATGTTAGCGCCACCACGCGCACAGATGATGCAATCACATGCAATTACGTTGTCTATCGTAGTATTTTTATTTGTTCATTGCTTTGCGTGTTATTGAAGAATAAAATTAATAAAAACAATTAGTAATTTATACTAAAAAAAAAACAACTGAATAGACAGTTGTCAAATTTATAAAATTGTGATGTTAAGAAACAGTTATAGGTGGCGCTTGTAGTCATTAGGCCCTATTTCTCCGTGAAGGAATTTTCAGAGCCCCTGAGCCGTCACAATCTATTTTTTCTCGTTTGCAAATATTTACGAGATATTTCTCCGTCGTGGGACTAGAAAAAGCACCACATTAAAAGGGTTTTGGATTTGATGACGTGTACTTCAAAATTGCGACGAGTCAAGGTATAAAACCAAACAACGTCAGTTTGAGCTTTGTGTTTACGTTAGGCCTAAATATTGTTAACACTTGATTGGGTTGGCCTTTAAAAAAATATATCGTTACCGTCGCGTATAATATCGAATTTACATATTTTACTTAGAAAAAATGAAAGCACCGACACAATTAATGAACGAATCCCAAAACGAGGACAATTTTGACGCCCTCATCTTAAATGTAAACGGTGGTTATGTCGACAGACGAGATGAATTTGCCGAATATCTGTGGATGGAAGACATAGAAAGCTTCGATAAACAAGTACGAACGAGAAATTAATAATTAGTTTTAAAAAAAAATCATTTTCTGTGATTTACTTGGTAGGTTTTGGCCGAGTTAGAAGAAGAGGAAGAAATAGAACGATGTATGGCGGAAATGTTAGCGGAAGAAGAGGCGAGAGATACGACATACTACAACCAACTGGAAGACGTAGGGGACAACGACGATTGCCACTTACAAAGACCACTCGATGCTCTCGCCGAAGGACTTGGGCAACTTCTTGTACAAGATAGGCCTGACCCCGATGATATTTTGCATGAGGTGCGTTGAAATAAAATTGAAATGAAATTGATATTGAGTGTATTTAAACAAATATTTCAGAGTCAATTGAACCCATATGCAGAAGAGTTTGTACCGAGCAAGATTTCGGCGGATGGTTTCTGCTCTGATTTGTCGGATTCTTCGGAAGATAGATAGAGCAATGCGTTTCAGATGTTGACAGTAAAAAAAAAATAATAAAAATTTACAAAATCTAAAAAAAAATATATATATATATATATTAATAAAGGGAAAGTGAGAAGGATATTGTTTGAGTGGTATTACGAGACATTGTCCCTAAAGTCACTTAACGAAAGGAATAAATGCCAAAAAAAAATGTCATTACGTTCTTTGTTGAAGCTGCAGAAGTTTTACCTAATTTGCTTCCTTTTATTGATTTTTGACATTCCAAGGGAATGTTAAGAATTCTGAAAAATTGGAATATATTTTCCGGCTTAATTACTTCGCTTAGAATTTCAACATAACTATGGTTTAAACCGAGCAGCTTACTAACAGTTAAGAAAGGAACAATTTTTGTTGTGTGTAGTTAACGATTTTTACACCTTTGCATCTTTTGTATAAGAGATGTTTTCCTATCTTCTAAGCAAATTGTAAATGATAGTAACTCGAAAAGCTAAAACACCGTATCTTGTTTTGCTCGACTGACTTCATATTGTAATAAAGTGTCTGTTAACAGTGAAACTGGATGAAAAACTGAGCAGTTTGTTTATAAGCAACAAAAACAATAATTGTTTACAGCTTTAAAAAAAAAAAAAAAATTTGTAATTTTGTTTAGTTTCTGGTGTAAAATTCGGGAAACATTTCCTTTAATCGTTGTCTCGTCAAATTTCGTTTGTTACTCTTTTTCATTTGCCAGTGGTGTCTTTAGACTTTTGTATACACATTTTAGGAAATGTGTCAAATTTCATTATTTTTTTTTTGTCGACCAATAATCTTTCTTTAGTAGGATTGTATAAATGTGTATAAAAAATAATTCTTCAAAAAAAAAAACAAAAAAACTAGATTACAAGTTTGTATATTGTGTAGTGAAATAAACATTCATATATGGATATTTCAACTGGAAAAACCAAAAACTTGACTTGTGTTTGTCTGAAACGTTTGTGAGAGATCATTTTTTTTAAATTTATATACAAAATAAAATTAAATTTTAAAAAGCAATTACAAAGTTTTAATCCGCAACGATCGAAAGTGCTTTGATTTCGGCCAATTTCTGTTGCAGCTGTGAATCGGTTTTAATCGTAGGTACCGTTGGTGCATTTTGAGCTAATTCAGTAAACAATTGCGTCGTTCTTCCACAATTCTCAACCTGGCTTCGAACAAATGCTTCTAAACACGGGTTGAAATAATCGAGACGACTGTCGTAAAACTGTGGAATTTCACTGGCCAGTTGTGCCGTGTGCTCCGAGGCCTCTTCTTGAGCATGTTCGAATTGCTTTTTCAACTTAATTTAAACAGTAAGTTAGAACATCTCGTGTTTTGCTTTTAAAAATATTTCACCTGATTCAGTTTGACGATGTTCGGTCCGGTTTTCTCTTTCTCTTGTTGTTTCTCCAACCTCGTCTGACATTTCTGGCATTCTTGGTTTAGCTGGTCTCTCTTTTTAAGAGAACTGTTTAAGGCTACGAATATATTGTTGTATCTAAAGTAATAAACAAAGATTATTACTAATTTCTATGGATAGAATACCAAATGTACTTTTTTACAGGTTCCAAAACAGCTTTTTGTGATACGAAGATCTAAAGTTATGTTACGGTATATCTCATTATAATAAACTTAAATTTAAAATAAGCTTAATTAACCCACTAATTCGTTCGTGTTTTGATCCATGGCTTTTGAAATCGAAAAGTAATCTTCGGCAAGTGTTCGCAGGTTTTCATCATAATGACACAAGTGACTAGCCGATAAATTACTCGTTAACTTTTGCTCATTTTTTGCAAGGTCTGTTTGAAGTTTAGACAGATAATTAACATTTTTTACTTCATTCGAATTTTAAATGGAAAAAAAACCTGCTAAGCATTCGGTGCATCTTTTAAAATCCCTGTACAACTTTTTCGACGATTCATCCAATCTGCAAAACACCAAAAACATTTTGTAACATCTAAGCCTGTAGTAAATGTCAATCTCTACCGTTTAAGATTTTGAAGTTGTTTTTCAAAGTTATCGTCGTAGTCCTGCAATCAAAGAAAAAATAAATAATAATAATAAACATTTAAATATGTGAGTTACTGATGGGATAGCTGGAAATGATGCTTGCTTAGACAGCGCCTTTTTCTTTAGCGGGTTCCTGCACACATGATAAATATACGTATTATTCTGTCCCATTACCGAGCAAAAAAAATTATTTTAAAAACGTTTAAATTTACCAACTCATATTTCGAAACCCACGTCCGAAGTAAACCAGTCCGATAAACACTTGTGAATTTATCTTCAAGCCGCAGTTACAGTAATTAGTTTAATGTGTTGCACTTGATGACTGGGGTGTAAGTGTAATGATCCGCTATACTGTCAAGTCAGGAGAACTGGCACGGCATAAATAAAACAAAAACAAAATTTAAGTAGCCAACACCTAAAACCTAGAGAACTATAGAGACAAGCAGACATGTCACATGACCATTTATCGATACATATTCTTACCCACAGAGACCACTACACTCGACCAACTTTAAAATTAAATTAAATCTAAATAATTTAGAAACAAATTAATATAAATCAAATTTGTTTTATCATGTATTATGCATTATTATGTATTAAACTTCTTAGCTAATGATATAATATCCGAACATGTATGACGTCACATACCGTACCACAACAACACATCGCCTTTAAGCTCAACCCAAAGTATCTTCGCTGCACGAAGGAGAGCAAGAAAAGATGACTTCCATTTTGCAGAGAGTCGCCAAAGCAGCAATTGAAGCTTATGGTTTGAGGAACAATGACAGACACTTCAAACCGAAATTTAACAAACTGGCTGAAATGATGAGAGACGTGCGTACAACAGATGTTACATTACATCCAGAGTTGGATGAAATGGTGGAAATACTGAATGAAAACACCGAAGAAATCCCTCCAGTTGCTTATGTGGGGATTTGCGAACATGAGAAATTCACTATGAGCATGTTTGTGCTGAAAAAAGGGTCTTACATTCCGCTTCACGATCATCCCGGAATGTATGGTATAATCAAGGTTCTGCGAGGAGATGTTTTAGTTCGAACGTATACAGCGAATGATGTTGACACGGCGGAATTAGAGGAAGATTTTTGCGTTACAAAAACATCCGAAGTTTTAGTCGGAGAGGAAGATAACGTTTGTGTTCTCACACCGAAAGAAAACAACTTTCATGAGATTTCTGCTCCGAATGGAGCGGCTGCTTTTCTGGACATTTTGTTTCCGCCCTATCACGAAGACAACCGAATGTGTAATTACTACAAATTGACTAAAAGCACTGTGAAAGGACATAAAACACTTTTTCTTACCCGTATTCCTCCTCCGCCTCATTTTTGGACTGTACAAATTTCGAAATATGTTGGAACTCCAATCACAGAACCATAATAAATGTTATTTCAATTTAGGAAAATTTAAGTGTTTTGCATTCTTATTTTTGCGCACATGAAATGTAGTGGAGATAAAATGTTATTTGACTGTGGTGAGGGTTTTCTTATTTCTATTAATTGCGGGTGTTACCGTCTGCTACAAGTAAATTTTTTTTCAAAGACATTTCCAGAATTTGTCAACTCAACACAACAACAACATTTACATAACAAATAAACTTAAAAAAATTGTTATTCATTTAAATATTTTATTATTAGAAGATTTTTTTAACATTTTTATTTTTAATACAAGAAATAGATTCAGCATACTTTTATTTTTGTAAAATATCGTTCTGCACTCGTTAATGGAAGTGAATATTGACGTTAATTTAAAAACATGGAACGGAGCACAACTGGCTGCCGCCATGTTGTTGACTCGCAGATGTTTCTCAAATATATTTAGATCGATAAATACGGCATGAGGAAAAAAAGATTGCGTTGTTATTCCCTAAAATTGCATACACCAATTACGAGAGGATTTTTGACAGGTTGAAAGCTAGTAAACAGATCTGATGTATTTTAAATTTTTCTGCGTAATTATACGCAACAAAATGGAGTACATGGATTCGTCGTTAAATGCCGTAAGAAACACTTTCCTGCCTTTTAAGACTAGGCTAATTGATATTTTAACACTTTCTGTTTGTTTCGAAACTCAGGCCCATTATCAACACCGAAAAGCCCAAAATTACATGCGGTTGGGAAAATTTGACCAAGCAGTTGGACATCATCGGAGAGCAGCTGGTAACGATTATTCTTTAGTCCAAACATTACAATTATTTTTCACGATTTCATAGAGTTATTAAAGGATGCGATGCAAATGACAAAATCCGATAAAGCGTTGGAGTCTCTTCGATTGCAACACGATTATCATGTTCGGCAAGAAGCCGTTGTAAGGTGAATCTCATATTGCGAAATTACGTCTTATTACTCAACATCACATTAATCTCAATTCTATGTTTAGATTTAAACAGCAAGAAGCCGAGAAAGTACTGAAAAGAATTCAAAAGAAGAAATTACATGAAATAGAGAGAGGAGATTCGGAACAGACAGTATTTCTATCCCACGAAGGATCAACTGGAGACTTGCAATACGCCATTTATAGAACATTGGAAGAAGCTGATTCGTTACTGGCATTTCTAATTCAAAATAAACAGCAATCTCAAGAAGACACACAAGCAATAGGATCTGACGGAGGGGAAATCGAAGAAGAAACCATAAAACATGGATGGAAAATGCCGAAAGATGACAAAACGTTAATGGAGGAACTGAAAACAAACAACAGTGAGCTTAAAAATTTGGTCCAGAGACTCGTGAGCGAATTGGGTAAATGTCACGAAGAAAAACAGCAATTGCAAGACTTGTTGGATAATATGCAAATGATGAACGATATTACATCGTCGTCGAATCACAGTAGCCGAGCCAGCAGTAAAATGACACACTTGCGAGTCGTTACTGATTCGAGCTCTCCATTTGTTCTTTCGCCTAGTGGAGAACTCAGTCCCGTCGAACTGCCCCCTCTTGCTCCGTTGGAAATGCCCAATTTCGATCCGCTGGACATTCCCAATTTTGACTTCAATTTACTGGAGCCTAAGAATAATTAAAATTTAATCTAAATATTCAATCCGAATCTTTCAAAATCCCAAATAGATTTGGTAAATTGACCACTGCCACGGCGCTCAGTCGCATATCAAATTGTAAATACCCGGTATAGTTTTGTTGTTGTGTAAAAATACACAAATGAATATAAAAGAAAAGAAAAAAGTATATTTGTGAAAACTAAGCGATAAATAAGCGTGTAAAATTTGAAATGTATCAACAATTTAATTTAATAAAAGTAAAATATTTTTCAATCTGAAATTCGGCATTTTTATTGTCATGCAAAGACACAACGTAATAAAAATTGATATTTGGAATGGAAGAAAAGAAAAAGATGTAAAAAAATAAACAAAGTACAAATCAGTTTGACTTGAAATCCATCTTGGCCCTCATCTTCGCCTTGTAACTCGGCCAACGACAAACCGGGCAGTGATGATTATCACGCGACAGCCACAGAAGAATACAATGCTCGTGATAATTGTGTCCACACGGCAAACCACAAATAACAACTCCATTTTTATACACATCTAAACAAATGGCACATTCTTGGCATGGCAACATTCCATCGGGTGGCAACACGTTTATCCGGCCCCGTCTTCTCGAACATTCTCGCTTCACCCCAGAATTACACGCGCACGACTTTGGCATCATTACGCAACCGATGCATAAAGACCCATCCTCGTCTTCGCTGGACTTGACATCGCTCTCTGAACAATTGGAATCTTTGACAAGATTCGCTGGAGCGGTCAAAGTCGCACAATAGTTCCAAACAGGCAAATCTTTAATATAATCTGTAGAAATGACCGGCTGGAGCCATAAGTTGGGAACAGCGAGTCTTTCGATGAGCAATTCCATTCCTTCTTCCAAATCCAGGTCACTCGGAGTCAAGGGTTGAGTGAGGGATGCCATTGGTCGAAAGAAGCAGTCCATAATGTAAGTGTCCAGTGACCACCACTCGGTAGTCAGACGAGAAGTATTGGTAGTAGAAAACACGTCTTGGGGCCGCCAACGAGCCCACAGCCACGAGAAAAACCAACAGAACGCAAAAAACGTTGCTCCCAAGCCCAAAGTGCAACTCCTCCACATTTGCCACTCGTTGCGCAAAACCGCGGCCACTTGGCTGCTACTGATCAGGCGCACCAATTTGAGCCCTAATTCGGACAGGACGTCCATGAACCGGAAAGACAGCAACGCTAACAAGATTAGCCATAACAAAAACAAAATAAAATTCGCTTTGGCCAACCGCCAGAAACAGGATATCAGGTGGCGCCACAGAGGTGTGCGCACGAATAATAAATTCAAGGAACCAATTAAATTTACAATGATCAAACTCAACACAAAAACATCGTTCACTTCGGGCCGTAACGTCTTTAAAAAAAATTCCATGCGCCGGTAACTTAAATATTCGCCTATCCGCTGTCCGTAAACGAAGATTCGTTCTGGAGTGATGACCAGATAAGTGGGCGTTTTCGTCACACCCATCTCCTGTAGTTCTTTGGTTTTATCTTTATCTTTGACTTGCATCATGCCGACACGAATCCGACCGGAAAATTTGACTCCGAGAGCCAGAAGAAAGAGTGGGGGGTCGAGCAAGACGGAAAACAAAAGCACGCGCACTTCTGATTTGCTGCTGTGGGTGTCGTATTGAAGCCAATCCGATTGCACTTCGTCCACTGATTTCACTTGATGAACGCGGCTCATCAAATGTTTACAAAGCCAACTGATGATCGGTTCCACACGCACGGGCACCCGAAATGGATACGCGTGTAAAACCACGTTGTCCTTGGCTCGGTGTCCTTTAGGCATCGCTAAAATCAGCTGCGGCCCGGTCCAACCTTTCCGTTTACACAATCTAAAAGTTAAATAAAATTAAAATCAGACATTTTGCATTTTCAACTTTAAATTTCTTATAAAAACCTCTGGTCCACCACGCAGTCGAATATTCCCACACGAACTCCGAATGGTGCGAGTCGTGATTTTAGTTTTCTCCATATAACGTCGGTTAATAGCGGAGACCCCGTGGGAGGAATCACTTGCACGAGCCAAACACTATCTTTAGTGTCTTCAACTTCTTCGTAAAAATGGCTTCCACCTGTGAAGTGGGTCGTGGGTGATTTCTGATGACAGCTTTCGTCAGATTCACTCTCTGCTAATTCACCTTCTGTTACGTCACCTGTTGGCAATGATTTTTTTAATTTGATTATAATCAACGTGGTAATAAATTGCACAGTAAATCAAATTAATTCACCTGACGACTGAACTAAAGTGGTGAGTTCTTGTTTTTCCACGAGGCCTGTATAACTCATTCCGCGAGTTTCGAGGAGTCGTTTTAATTTCCTCACACTCAACGAAAATGGATCCAAAATTCGATAAGGAAGTAAACCCGCTTCATACCAAGCTGCGGCTTCTAACAGACGAGATACGAAAAATAGGGCCAGCAAATAGGCCAACAGAAGGAGAAGTTTCACCCACATGTCCGTTTAAGAGTGCAAAAAAGCTTCATGCCTGCAAATGAAATAAACATTTAATTGTATAGAAATTGCATAGAAATTTTTATTTTCTTTAATCAAAGAAAATGTCGATGTGCGTGGTTGAAAGAATTCTAATATTATTAATATTATCGCCAGTCGTGAAGGATTCTGACAACTCAAAATAATATTTTATCGTGCAGAGATCAAGTAACAAATGTTGACTTTACCCAGCACCATAAGGGAAAATGGCAGATTTTTGGATGTTTGGTTATTTGGTTTTGTCGTTTTGTCAAAATTTGTTCTTGAGATACGAAATAAAGTAAAATAAAGAGTTTTTTTTTTAAGGTTAGGAATGCATCGTAGCTAATTTTATAAACGCGTTACAGGGAATGAAAAAAAAAATAAACACTAAACGCAAAACAAAACCTACCATAACCTCGCCAGAAGCACCGGATCAGATGATCGCTGCTTTCAGAGTCCCGCACATTCGTGCGAGAGATTTTATTTTGAAATCAGAGTTTTTGCTTTAATTTTGATATTTTAATTTAATATTCAAAATTTAAGTACCTAAAATAATATAATTTGTCGATGTTATTTCGTGAGCGTGTACCAACATATTACGTAATTGTAACTTGGGATGACGTCAAACATAGCTACGAAAACAAAATGGATTCTTGTATCGCTGTGGAAAGAGAATTGGAAAAAGTGCTGTCAAAATTTGGTAGCATTAAAGATTACACGGATAAAACTTTAGGTGATTTGATTGAATATGTGTGCAATTTACAGAGCGAGCTCAACGAAGGTGAGTAAGCAAATAAGTGAAAAAAAACAAATGCGTACTAAGAGTGTTTATTGTTTGTTTTATTCAGTACCGAACGAGAATGAAATTGTGGCCACTCAAGCACTTATTATGGGACAATGCATTAAGAAGGTGAAAGACACAGTGGCGAGAATTGCGTCAGAGCACAGAGACGTACACAGTGCTGTTTCGAAAGTTGGGAAATCTATTGATAGAGTAAGATTGATGTATTTCGTAAGAGTCAAACCAACTAATCCGAGTTAGGTTTTTGTGCAGAATTTTACTGCGGATTTCGGGACTACGAGTGCGGAAGAGGTGTTCGAGGGAAGTGATAAAGCTCAACTCTTAAATCAAGTCATTTGCGAACATTTCTATCGGCAAGGCATGCTTGATATCGGCGAAGAATTAGTCAAAGTAAAAAAAAAATTAAAAATAATAACAACACGTAGGATTTTGACGGAATGTATTTTTATTTTAGGAGGCAAAGTTAACTATCGACGAACATAAAAAGGAGCCATTTTTCGAGTTGAATAGAATCCTAGATGGTTTAAAACATCATGACCTACAACCTGCGCTAAAGTGATTTTTAATAAAAAAAAATAAAAAAGCAAAAATATTGAACAAGAAATTAATTTCCTTTTCAGATGGGCACAAGAAAACCGGCAAAATTTAATGCAACAGAACAGCAAATTAGAATTTAACCTACATCGTCTCATGTTTATTGAATTAATTAGTCAAGGCGTAGACAAACAAGAAGAGATTATTCATTACGCGCGTCAAAATTTTCCATTATTTGCTGGCCAACACGAATCAGGTTTATATCGAATCAAACCCCTTAACCGATATTAGACGTTCATATCGATGCATTTTGCAGATATTCAAGCACTAATGGGTAGTCTCCTATACATTCGACAAGGAATCGCCGATTCTCCTTACAATTACCTCCTTGATCCAATTCATTGGCTCGATATATGCGATCTATTTACGAGAGATGCATGTGCCTTACTTGGTTTATCCGTAGATAGTCCGTTATCCGCGTGGTAATTATTTTTAATTTTTAAAATTTAAATTATGTCGGTGTTTGTAATTAAATTTGTCCACGTTGCAGTATTAATGCGGGTTGTACAGCATTACCTGCATTGTTGAATATCAAACAAGTAATGCTGCAGCGGCAAGTGACTGGAGTATGGAGCTCACGAGATGAACTACCTGTAGGTTTAAATTAAATTAAATTCAATAATAATTGATGAAATTGACTAAATTAGGTGTTTTTTTTTATCATTTCAGATTGAAATAGATTTGGGTCGCGAATACCGTTATCACTCGGTGTTTGCATGTCCAATTTTACGTCAACAGAGCACAGAGTCAAATCCTCCAATGAGATTAATGTGCGGCCATGTAATCTCGAAAGATGCGTTGAATAAATTGGCGAGCGGAAACAAGTACGCGAGAAACATGTTTGTTTTCGTTTTTATTATATCTTTAAAAATGTACGAAACTACAAACCACCTAAATTTAGTACGTTTCGATATTTTTTAAATTATAGGTTGAAATGCCCCTACTGCCCAGTAGAACAAACACCAGCAGAAGCCCGACTGATTCACTTTTAAAAGTGGCGGTTGTTTTTTTTTTTATTAACATAAATTATATTTCTTTTCTACGTCAAAAACGATATAAATTTTCATTGTATAATTAAATTAAGCGCATTAAAATTTGTTTTTAACAAGTATTGACGTTAAACGAAGATTGAACAATTATTTTATTTTAGTGATAAGAACATAGAAAAATACAGAATAAAATTTCGGATAAAGACAAGAAAATGAACTACAAATAAAATTTCTATATCGGTATTAATCAAGCTGCTTTTTTTAAATATGTATTTCAACGTAAAACAGCAAATTAAAATTGTAAGTGTTATATGGCATTTGAAATTTAAATTACCGTTCATTCTTAAATCATCAAAGAAATTTGTCTATTCGTAAGAATAAAAAAAAAATCTACTCTGTACATATAATCACATTGCACACCATTAGGCGTGAAAACAAAAATTCAAAAGTCGTTTTCTTTCCAGTTCCTATTGCATTGACTAATTTTCTGCACCAATTACATAGTTCCCACACAATAGCAACAAAATTGGAATGTCCACTTCTTAGCAGAAAGAATGATTCAGCATTCAACACACTGTACAAAATTCACACACAAATAAAGTAACACAAACAAAAATCCTTTTTTTTTTCACACATTAAAAGCTTAAGCCTTGAATTATAAAATAAATTAAAAAGTCAAGTCCATAACAAATGCAAAATTTCAAACTAAATAAAATCTTTCACACACTTATTTATTTAATTTTTATTAAAACCTAAATTATTCACAGCATGCTAATGCACATAAGTTTGTTCTGAAAAATGCAAATCAGCAAAAATTATAAAAATTAAAAATGTAAAAAAAAAAAAAAATACATCAGGTTTCAAGCTGTCAATCAATAATATAATTTGTTCTAAGTAGCACGAATTATCATTTCGGAGGATAAAGATATGATGGTTGATTTTCCTTGTACAGATGATGATAAAGTGGCGGCGCAGGCGGATAAGAGTAAGCACTGCTGTAGAAATTCTGATGAAACATGTCCTTATACGCGTGCAAATGATCCGACGAAACGTACGGCGACGCAGGCGGAACCATGAATGGAGTTGGAAAAGCGTACATGGAAGATGTGTAATAATTAGGCGTCATCTGATGAGAATAAAACGACTGCTTCGGCACGAGAGGAACACAGGAAACAGTCAAACACGACTGATTCGAACTCGCTCCCTTTTCTACTTTGTTCTGTTCTGTTCTTAAACTATCGATTGAATTTGGTTTTGAAGTCACAGTACTTAAACCACGATTGCCGTCCGTGTAATTGTACTCCTTCCCGCCACTGGTCCTTATTGGTGGCGCCAAAACACGTTCGCTGCTAGTAAATGGAGCCGTTGGAAAATATGTCGACGAATGTGGAGCTACGTTTGATTCCGAAGACGTGAATTTCGTTTTGACCGATAAATCCAATTCCTTGTCAGGCGGCGTGATCCTCTCGTATTGCGCTACATCTTCGATGTAATGAACATTAGGCTTAACTTCCTCTTCCTTTCTCGTCTTTTTCATACTTAAATCTAGAACTTGGTCTTCTAGAAACGACGAACTCGTGCTCGACTGGTGAGAAGTCGGACAGGCTCTCGTCGAAATGCTACTAGGTGCCAGATTTAAAGTGTCTTGAGGGTTATCGAACATTTTTGGAGCTGGGTAGTATTGGGTCGATGAGATCATGTGATGCGGTTCGAATCGTGCCTTCTTCTGCGCTTGCGAATAACATTGCGGTTGCGAGTAGTACGACGGAAGATGATCGGAAGTGGGTATGGATGACGGAGCTGAACTCACGCAGCGTGACAAGTTGCCTAGGGGAGGTCCGTAAACGGATTCCTTTTGTGGCAGGCCTCGGCTAAACGGCGTGGTGTGCTGGATGACTGAAGGGCGAGCGACCAGATTCTGAGGTGAAATTGGTGAGCAATTTGCGACGCTACCACTGTAATGTCTAGATGCCATTTCTTTCTCTACGTGTTCGCCGTTTTGTTGATTTAAGTTTAAATAGGGCAGTGTTGAAGGCGAACTAAAACTATTCCTTTCGTCTATGGCATGCAGTTTGTCTAACTTTGGCGTCGAGTAATTCATTTCGTGCCGTCCAATCAGCTTTTCTTTGTCCAATTTATCTACAGGTTGGTTTGTCGAGGAAAACAATTTGTTCGAAAGAGAAACCGGTTTGGTTTCAGCTGGATCTGGCAATGCATTAACGACACGCGACAGGTCAGCCAACGGCGGCGGCTGAGGATTAGAACATGCAACTGGCGTTTCATACACCGTGCTTGCAGAATAAGCGTCAGAAGATGTCATCACAATTTGCTCCTTTTCCTTCGACATATGATGCTGTTTTTCTGACTTGATTTCTTTGGATAGCGACTCGTCGAATGGAACGGGACTTGATTCTGGCAAATTATGTTTACCGTCCTTCAATTTCTTTTGAGTATGCGATACTCGCATAGTGTGACTCATGTGTCGTACCTTAAAAAAATGAAAAAAAAATGAAATAAATTAACATTCTGGTTAGAAAATTAATCTCCGAGCTTACTTTATCTCTTTCAATGGCATTTAAACGTCGAATTTCATCCCACTGTCTTTCTTTGGCCGCAAAATTCTCGTCCTTCAATCGCTAAAAACAAAATTTGTAATTACGGTAAATTAATTAAATAATTTTCATTTCAATATCTAGTACTTGTTTTGGATGTGTGGATTTTCTCCGCCGTTCCTCCCACTGTTCCTCTTTCAAACACGGGGTCAGCAACTCGTGATTTTCTTCATACACGGCCGGTGGGGTTGCGGGAGGGGTGTCGCACCGTAAGTCGCAAGGTGTAAGTGGCGAACTATTATCGCCTTGCTTCGTATCATTTTCCTCGTCCATCGGTACATTTGGTGACGTATCATCTCGGTCGCCGGGAGAAGTGAGGCTGCTCTCGGTAGGAGAGGCAACGCTGCTCACGGAAAAAACTCCAGAGGTCTCGGTGGGACTCACATCCGACTGAGATTGGATTTCGGGAATGAGCATTGGATGCGGAGGTGGTGTTGGCGATGATGGCTGTCGTTTCGTGATACTCAATGGCCGTTTATGACGTAATGGAATTGGCAATGGTTTGTATTCTTCCCCTTTCATGTGACGTTCGTAAGACAAGAGTAATCTGGGAAATTTAAATACATTAAATTCGAATTCCAGCAACTACTTTTTCTTATTTACCTTTCATAATGTCTCCTAGTGCAAGTGGCAGCACTAGTACTCCCAGGACTGCCCCCAAGAACATCGTAAATTTGCTTCCATAGCTTTTTGCTGGTAATCTGCCAAAATACACACACACACAGAGCAAAAAAAGTTAAAAATATAACACAAAAACGGAAAAAATATTGAATTTTATATATTTTTTTAAAAATTACTTTTTCATATCCACCCAAATTTTGAGCGTATGAATAAAATAAGTACAAATTAACTGAAAAATAAAAAAAAGAAGAAAAAAATAATTAATCAACGGTTTTTTACTGACGAATTAAAGCAAACAAACTTTGTTTAAATCCTAGATGTGGTACTCTTTCTATCGGCGTTTTACGATCTTTCATGAAAGCGAACAAATCTTCCAAAAAATCCTCCTCTTCCCTAATCTCAGCTGCATTTCTCACGTTTTTCACTTGACTTTTCTGCAAAAAAAAAAAACCAAAAAAAAAAACGTAAATAACACAAACATCACACACCTGCAGTTGCTCAGCTTTGGCTAATGGAAAGTCAAGTAGTCAAATTTGATCAGTAATAAAAACCATGATTAACTTTAGAAAAATTCGTAAAAGAAAAGAAAAAAAAATCATTAAGCGTAATGAACCGCATTCCTCATTACCAAACAACACCAAAATTGATTTTCAAACAGGAAAATTCAATGAAATGCCACGAAGAAGTTTTAGATTGAATAGACAGAAAATAGATTCATCATAAAATCAATTTTTCACACACGTGCACTCCATCCCCCCCTTTCCTACTCTCATTATATTCAATTACTGTCATAATCAATCGATCGTTTAACAAATAAATAAATAAATGAATGAATAAATAAATATATGTATATAAACATATACAAGGTCGTTTACTCGTTTTCAGTTCAGTAAATATTAAAATATATTTGCAAATTATTTGACACAATTTCCCAATCCGTTCAAATTTCTCAATTTAAACTCATCATCCATGAAAGCCAAAAAAAAAATTGATTTTTAATCAGCATCGTGACAAAAACAATCAAATAAAATGTGTCCAGATTACGAGAACACGATTTCACAAGATTGAAGTGATCAATCTGCCAGATACATACAAAAAAAACTCACTTTAACCATTAATCTGTTGTTGTTTCTCTCTTTGATTTCTTTCGACTCTTCGCTCGTGTACGATTCTGAGCTCGGCGACTTCTCTCCTCCGAAACACCTCAATCTCCTTTTCCGAGGTCTGCCTTTCAAGCTTGGCACTTTAGAATTAAAAGAGAGAAATAAAATAAAATAAATGAGCACATTAAATTCCTAGATAAATATAAATCAGTTTATTTTTACTTTTTCTCCTGACAAAATTCCTTTTAACAGTTGTAAGAATTGTTGATTTATTCTTACTTAAATGAACACGGAACTGTTCGTGGTGTTCTAAATCAGGCCTGTCTACTGTGTCACGGCAGAAAAGGACCAGATGAGGTTTCGATTTAGGAGGAAAACCACCCAATATATGGACGTAGTTGTTATTGAGCCAGTGTTCTTGCTCCGAAGATGATTCTAATCTCTTCTGGATTGCTCGATATCGACAATATCGAGGGTAACTCACTACTGTCACACTTGGCACTTGATCACATTTATTTTCTGTATGGAAGAGAAAAGAAAAGAAAAACATTAAATAAATAAAATAAAATAAAACATCAAACACGCACACGCTAGAAATCCATTTACCGTAAGCAAATTTTAAATGAATTTTAAAGCAGGTTAATGTCAATCTAAAAGCCCATAAAAGCGTCAGAGAAATGAGTAAATATTTAATATTAGAAACCCATGATATAATTATGGGGATGCGTCACGCAATTTCCTCACGAAATAAATTGCAAATATTAAATAAAATGAAAGAAAACGGGTGACGATTTACATCAAATTGGAGTTGCAAAAATTTAATTTCCTTTCGATAATGTGCGACTAAAGCTAAACCCGCACTTTTCACTTTTACCAATAAATGAAATTTATTCTTAAAATGCTTGTTCTGTTTGCGAGATCGATTGTTCAACTGGTTCCTTCAATTCTCAAATGAACCACACACAATCCAGTCATTCTATTTGGAATTAACTATTCATTTATTTCTCTTCCCTTTGGGAAGATAATTTCCTATTGGCACAAAATGGATTCTCGTTTTTTTCTTGTGGTGGTAACAGCAGCAACTCAAGGACGACATTAAAACTCGCATCATCAATTCCGAAATAAATCAAATTTAAAAATAAAAAAATATATTTAACAAAATTTAAAATTTAATCTAAATTTAAATTTATCGATTATCAAATTTAGCGCCTCTAATTAAAGACATTCCGTCTTTAATCTTCGATAAGATACCAACAAGTTTAAAAATAAATACAAAAATGTCTGTCTTATCGCCATATTGATTGTGCGCACGTTTCATCTATAAAATTAATTCGTGCAGTTTAAAAATATCTTTTTCCCGTAGCTTTTGTTTTCTGATTAGTGTGGAAATTAAAACCGTTCATGAGTATTTCAAACCATATAAATAAATTTAAAACGTTAAAAATAAAAAAAAGTAAAAAAAATAAAAAAATCCGCTGGCAAACCGCCAAAATTTCAACGAGCACAAATGAATAAACCAGATATATTCACAAGTGGCTTCTTTAAAAAATATCCAATCTTAATTTTAGACATTTATTAAAATTCCCATTACATGTTCAGCCAATATTTTCCTCAAGCAGTATAATTTAAAAACAGCCTTTTGTTATTCATTCGCATCCGCTTCCGGTCACTGTTTTAATCTTAATATCGCCATACATAATTTAATTCTTCTTTTTAAATATTTCCATTTCCATAATTAAAAAAAATAAATACAATATTTCCATTTTATCCACGAGGTATTTTCTTGTCCTTTAGCCCGTGCCTCGGTTCATTTGTATGCAAGTGTGACTTATTCTCACCAGCAGGCGAATGTAAAGACAATTATTATTTCCCTGACACAATTTGCTGAACCTAAGCCTTATTTAGAAAAGCAGCGATTTTTCATTTTTTTTTCTTTCCATTTTAAATTTTAGACAATTTTAATGAGTTTAAATAAAACAAGCCTGAAATTCGGCTTAAATCCGATTAATTAATAGTGTATTTAACTCGCCTCCAGCAAACAAGCTTGAAATTTTAATCAAATTATGCACCGGATTCACTATTACGTATGATCGTACGCAATGCTCATTCTCATCGTGCCGTCCCATTACCATTCTCTCATAATCAAAGTCTAATATTCGTAATTTTCGGTAGTAAACTTTCACCAGCAATCATTAATTTGCATCTGGCTCCACCCTCCTGCCTGCAAATGCGCCCACAAATGTCGTATCTTAAAGTTGATACATAGATCGACTAAAATATCAACATCCGCTCACAAGCAACGGGAGACAAAAAAATAATTAGATAACACCGAGTAAACATCACTAAATTAGATACCTTCAAACAAAAAAATTTCTTTTTACATATTAAGTAATGAAATTGTGCATTTAAAAATTGTATACATGTACCGAGTATTTTACGTAATCAATAAATTAGACCTATTATACCAAATTGACAAAACGCAAAAAAAAAAAAAACCACTTAAGATTTCGATTAAGTGTGTTTGAAAAGATGAATATAATACAATTTTCATTTGCTAGATCACCTAGATTTCATTTTGTTTATCACTATTTAGAAATTTATGACATGTTCACATTGTATGAGTTTGTAGCAGGTGCCGCTGGATGTCGCTTTACAGCATGGCCTTGATTTATTCGTAGGTCCTGTTACACACAATACAAGACGCAGCTTGTGCTCATAAAATAACACGTTTCAAGCCCCGATAATTAGGATAAATAGTAGATAAACACAATAGCAGCCGACTTATTCCCTTAATTTAAAAATGGTATAATAGAAAATGGAGTTGGCGCAGCGCCAACACACATAAAATAAAATACAAAGTGATAGTCACATCGCTTAAATGCTGATAAAAATACTTCTAGGAAATGATTAACAGGTTAAGAACTTCAAACTCTATTCTTCATTTCTAAATGCAATAATTGAAATTCTTAAAAAAAAAACAAAAAAAAAAAAAAAAACACGTGTCAACAAAAAAATAAACATCCAAGATAATAAATAACGTTCAACTTGTTTTGCCAAATCAACAACAGAGGGAAATGTAAGAAAAACATGGTAACACATCCTGAATGTTGTTTTTCTCCATTAAAAAAAAATAAAATTAAACCAAAAAAAAATAAATATTTTTTTTCTTAAATAAAAATAAAGAAAGAAAAGAAAAGAAAAATTATTATTCAATTTATTTTTGAGTCAGAGGAAGAATGGCGCTGACTCATATCCTCTTTTCCTTTCTGTCAAAGACTTAAATTTGGTGCAAATTTCAAATGCAATTAATTGACTAACAAATTCATTACAATATTTTTATTCCCGGCTTTTCATTTGTAAATTGAATTTTATCTTATTTTTGTTTTTAATTTGTTAGAAGACTCAATATTGGCTTTTTGCCAAACTCCAGCTTACATTTCTTTCAAGCAGAAAACGTCAGCTTTTCAATATTGGCCCACAGCAAATTCCCTTCGTTCCCCTTCTCTCTTTCCACAAAAATCCACTTTTTATTTATTTATTATTTACAATATTTAAAAACCACATTTTCATCTCACTCATTTTTGCACCGAAAAATTACAAGATAAATAAAAATTAAAAAAATTTCTCAGTATTTAAATATTTATCATTCTTCCTCTTCAAATGTTACTAAGAAATTATCAATTTTTAAAACCCTAAAAAAATAAAGTTCAAATTTCATTTTTATAAGCATCAAGTCATATAACTTGTTAATTTTTTTTCTCCACGTTTTTTCCTCCTGCACGATTTTTCCCCCTTGATGAATAAAACATCAATTCAAGCTGAATTTTAAAGGGCGAATAACAAAACTAATAAATTAACTCAAATTAAATCTAAAAACTAATCACCCAACTGATTACCGGTTGCAAATTTAAAGAAATAAAAATACATATTTTAAATCTAAAATAATATTTTTTTAAATCATTCTTTTTTCCAGATAAGAAAAATATAATGTTAATTTTAATCAACAAAATTCAGCTAGAAAAATATCAGATTTGATACATTCAACAACGCCCCTGAAGAATAGCGAATGGACTCAACCGCCTAATTTCGCTCGTGATTCACTTGACTGCTCGCAACTAAATAAAATCTGCGTTTAAACACTTGTATACCGTTAATACAAACTTCACAACATTCAATTCAAAATTAATCACACAACCATATTGTTTTTACAAACATTTATATTACAACTAGGAGAAAAATATCCAATAAAATTAACCCAAATAAATAAATGAAAAGGTGATGAACACCAACACGAGTATAAATGGCGAACACGACTACTTTTGTTTGTCAAATAAAACTCTAATCAACACATTAAACCCACTTTTAAAGCTGAATCCACATCAAATCTACTATTTATTTTTAATTAAAATCAATATAACTGAAATCAATATTACCTACTTATATACCACTAAAATTAAACCAAAAATAATAAAAATACGGTATAATTTCTTTGTTGATTTTTATTTTTGGATTTTTATTTTCAAAAATTCGATTTCAGCAAAAACGTTTAAATCGTAACTGAATTTCAAGTATTGGTTGTTGATTCTGAGTCATCGGAAATGATACGCTTGATGTCATAACATAATAATCACTTGTTTATTTTCATATTATTTCCATTGAATAAACTCAACCAAACTCGATCGATATTTAATTAAAATCCACGAAAAGCCGTTCTAAAAAAAAATGGCAGTCAAAATTTAACTTAAACTAAATTTCAATTTTGCACCAACAAAATGCTCATAATCCTCACAAATCACTTCCAGACGAGATTTTATTTTATTCAAAAAAAAAAAAAATCATAAACATAGGTGACATTTGGCAAACACCTGTTTTAGAGGGGGATGGATAGGGGTATCTAAATAGCATAGGGTCCAGAAAATGGGCCCTACTGCAAGCCCTGCCAGGCATAAGATCCTATCGCTCACGTGACATATAAAGGACTACCTCCCGAATAGACGCCCAAGCGCAAACAAGTCCCCGCCCTTTCCTCATGTCTCTCCCCCTGCCCCCTCCCGACTCTACTTTCCTGGTACCCCGTGTTCGGAATAGGGAGATGGTGAAAAGGATTTAAGATTTTTATCCCCACTCTCATAAAATACAATTGCCTTTAGTTTAACGATTGATAAATTTGTTTTTCACTTACGTTTACTTCCCTTTTGTTTAATTCATATATTGACGGGAGGACGTACAAAAAAAAAATCGAATTTATATAATAAATGACGGTTAATGGCAGGGCGATCGATAAAATGGCCTAAGTCGATACTGAATTACATAATGAATGGAAATGAGTAATAAAATTCATTTATTTGGATAGGAAAACATTTAAAAATATTTCACAACGTAAGCTGGCTCCGTGCCCAACCCTCGTTACAATGAAATGGTTTTGTACTTTTAAGGTCGCAATTTCTTTTGTTGCACTACCTAATTTCAATATGAAACAAAATAAAATTACGGTTAAGAGAAGGAAAATTTACATTTTTCCTGTGAATAATAATAATAATAGTAATAAAGGAAAGAAAAAAATTATTCCAATAAACAAGAATTTAATTTTAAAATAAAATTTCACTTCGCATTTGAAAACATGGTCTGGATATCGATTGCCATTTATCAACTTGCAACTTCAACTAAAATCATCCCTTAAAAAATACATTGCAAAAAAAGAAAAAAAAGAAAAAAAAAGGAAAAAGGAAGAGAAAAAAAAAATCACTAACAAAATCAACTTCCAAACATTACTTAGGCCTAAAAATAAATTTCACTTCCTTTCGTGCCGCGTTTTAATAAAAATAAATAGCATTAAGTATTAAGATATTTTTTATACCTCTTTTTCTTTTGTTTTGATAAAATAAAAATTAAATTAAATTAAAAATGTTCCGAACATTAGTATTGATTTCCCGTGTCAAATTGAATAAATTATTTAAATAATTTTTCTGATAAAATTAATCTCAAAACAATTTTCTCATGTTACATTTTTCAATAATAAACATAAAAGAATTTTCCTTTGCATAAAAATGAACAAGAACTATCCATTTTCCTACAGGATTTTTGTCCTCAGACAAACTCTTCTCTCTTCATTTCGTATTCACGTCACACAAGATCGAAAAACGATCTTTTGTGCAGTATTATTAGACTGTAACGATTTATATTCCAAAAAAATGGGCCACGCAGCTGTATTTACCAAAAATCAAAATTCCTAAACAATTTACCCAATTAAAATAATAAAAAAAAAATAAAATCACTAAAACCCAAAAAAATATCCAAAACTAAAATTACAAGTAAAAACACCAAAAATCTTTCAAATAGACCATTTAATCCCATGATATCATTTCCTGTTTTCCTTAATGCCTTTATCACTTTACTCTATAAATTCCACCCTTCGCCTTGAGCAGCAAAGATCAAGCAAAAAAAAAAGGGTCAGCAAAAACACCCACCCTCTGCGAGGGACAAAAGACAAAAGCTAGTCATTGTGGGAAGGGAAAAGGTGCGAGGGAACTTTGTATTTACATTCACCATGTAACCTTAATTGCAACCAAATGGAAATAAACGATAACAAGGGGAGACAGAAAAAACAACAAAATAATAAATAAATACTAAATTACCTGGATTGTCGTGTTTCATTTCGTCCTTTTCTGTCATGTTATTACAGTCATGAGGGAATAATGCCGAGGAAACATCGGGTGACATTTTTCGAACGGAATTTCCTTTCGGCCACCAAACGTCGTCCACAATCCACGACACGAGATCTTCAAGTGGAAGAACGGTTTTCTCCGACATGGCCAGGACTTCATCCTAATAAATTGAAACAAAATTAGATTAAATTAGAAATAAAATAAAAAGATTTTTAAAAAATAATATTTTTTTTGGGGATTTATTTTTCATTTTTCGGAAACATCGGCTTAATTAATTCATCAAGCACGCGTGATTCAATTGATCAACTGAATAACCATTAATCACATTTACTGCGAATTAGTTAATGTTAGCAATTCTAACTAATTAGATTTCGTTGTAGAATTAGGGAAAATGGGTATCAAAATCAATCAAACCAAACTAGGCCTATTCCTATAAGCTGAAAATCCTCACAAAGTACAGGATATTACACCACTTACGATTAGCTTTTTATTTTTTTTTTTATTCATCGACCGTGAAATGTTCCGAAAATTTAGTAAAATCTAATTTCATTGGAATAAAAACGACAAAAAAAAGAGGTAATTTGATTATATTTGTCAAATGTACGCACAAGACGGCGCCGATGATGCGTAGCGTCATATAATCGTGATTCAAGCGAAGCGGCTTACAAATGAACTAAAGTTCACTGTCACTATTCATTTTTTTTTTATAATTTTTTTTTTTACTTTCCTTGTGTAAAACAGTTGCTTTGTGAACCGGGGTTCATGACTGTTACATCACATTTAACAAAAATAGTTATTTTAAATTTAGAATTTTGCAATCCCCGAATGGATATAAATTGAAATATTAATACAAGCCTCGTGATTGGGCGCACCGAAATTGTGACCATAAATGTTGAAAAAATACAAAATATTAATAAAAACAGAATTGCGTTTGGCCCCGATTTCTAAATTCATCATTAAAATAAACAAATCTGCTAATATTTCATGAAACGGGTCAAGGACTTGGAACAGAATTGCTATTTTCCAGTCCAAATCCCTTCACGTGGTTTAATCCATTTAAAAAGACACGAGAAAAAAAATTTCCCCAGTAAAAAACAAAACCATTTAAAATCCTAATTTAAATCATCAAAGTACAGAAACAATTTATCTGCTTCATGTCACTGATATTTGTTTACATTCCCTTTGATTTAGCAAATCGATTTCGCGTCAATGACGAAACACTACTGCACATGACTTTTTTTCTAGTTTGCGTCTTTCTTTTCCAGTTACGTTACATTTCACTCAAAAACATGTTGAAAACATATCTGGTAATGCAGAGATCAAATAAAATAAAATGGCCTTGCTATTAGATAAAGGGCAATAAAATCTGAGAGCGCTGTTAATTTTATCTAATCCAGAAAAGAGAAATCGAATTATATTCTCCCCCCCGAATATATATTTTTTCAATATATATATTTTTTATTTGTCTTACAATTGACTTCCTTGTGAGCTATGGAGGCTCAAATGACCTCCATCACCCAAATATGGTAAGACAAGAGTCAAAATGACGCCATTATTATTTTTTCAACATTTTTTTTTTCCTTCAAAAATTCTCATTAAGAAAATGAATTTAACATGTATGCTATAAAATGTAAATTTTTCAAAAAAATATCATAATTTATCCATCAATTGTTGGCAATGAGCTTTGTACACTTTATCGTAAGAACGGTAACTGAATTACAAAAGCGTGTAAACAGCCATTTAAATAAAAAGCTGTTTCTCAAACAACAACAAAAAATCCTATTTTTGGTGAAATAAAAAATACGCCACGAGAAAAATTCCGAAGCAGTTTTTAATTTGAGACTGGCACCGGTAATAAAATAAATTAGAAATAAAAAATAAAAAATAAAAATAATAAAATAATAAAAATAAAAATGGGAAAAATTAAGAAAAACATGGAAAATTATTGAACATTTTCAAAGGAGATGTTTCAACGCCATCATAAATGAAAAGCGCAATTAATAACAAGTGTGTAGGATATGAAGCTGTGTATTTAATCAATATTCGTGTCGTTTCGCTACACGATCCGCAAAGAATAAACAATTTATTCATTTCGTAATTTTATTTTCTTCTCTTTAGACCTGTCCATTAACCGAGGGGGTAAGGACACCTTTTAACTCGAAAATATTCCTTTTTCTTTCTTTCTTTCTTTCTTTCATTAGCCATTTTCCTTCTAATAATAGCTCATCTAAATTCTAACCTGTTTATTTACAAAAATAAAATAAATTGAAAAGTAAAAATTAAAAAAAAATTTAAAAAAAAAGTTTGTTCAGCTCTAATTACTAATTTTTATGCAACCCAAATTTAATAATAAAAATATGAAAAGAAAAACTGATGCATTAAATTCAAATTAATGTAAATTTTATGATTAAAGGAACTACGCCATTAGAATTAAAAAAATCCAACAATGAAATCGATTTTTAAAAAATTTATACTCTAAATTTTGATTTTTCAATTAAAAAATATCTAAACAATCTCATCTAGAATTTGAACCGTGTGTAATTCAGCAAATCAATTTCGTCTAATTACCATCATTAAATTAAAATGTATTATTTACGATTATAATATATTTTAAAAAGAAAAAAATTAGAAAAATATATTTAAAAAAAAATAATAATAATAAAATTCCTTGCATAAAGTTGCCACAGCAACTATGGATTAAAACGGAAGTCTTCCAATAAACTGGAGAAAATCGTTTTAAAAATTTATCATGTCAAATATCGACAAAATTAAACGGGAAAAATGGCAACAAAATGTTTTCCATTCAATTTAAATTCCACTGTATTAATTTCATTTTCTCATGCAATGCAAATCAATATTTCAAGCCCAACTAGCATTTTAGCTATAATTCAACTAATTTCCCACTTCTAATTACATTTGAATAATTATAACTTTAAACCCCACATTACAAATATAAATTTCCAATCAGAAAATAGCACCAAATAAACAAATCCATTTATAGAAATGAGAAAAAGTAAAAGCTAAAAAAAAAAAAAAAAAAAAAAAAAAAAATTATAAAAAAAATATAGCAACAGATAACCTTGTATCAGTTTGAATAAGGAAAAGGGGAGAAAAAAAAAGATTCAAAATTTATTCTTCGAATGAATAAATTGAAAGTTTGTGCTCCCCTAGTTGAATAATAAATAAAGGAGTGCGATTCTTCCATATTTAGAGCAGATGACAATATGGTGGCGGGCACAGGAAAGCAAAGCAAGTATAAACGAAACTAAAACCCTCCCCCTGTAAACACTAAACTGTGGCCTCGACCACTTAATGGCCGCTACTTGATCACTTTTCGAAATAACACACGATTGGAAAATAAATGTTCTCATTAGAAAATTAGTTGGACGAACTGCAGGAAATGAAATTAAAATGCTTGATAATAAAGTAACTGCCCTGGAAAATATGTGAACGTGACCTGATTTTTTT
This sequence comes from Strigamia transsilvanica, assembly GCA_034701245.1. NCBI lineage: Eukaryota > Metazoa > Arthropoda > Chilopoda > Geophilomorpha > Linotaeniidae > Strigamia > Strigamia transsilvanica. The sequence goes on along the minus strand of JAQIXU010000010.1, from coordinate 9,090 downwards.
TAAGCGTTTAAAAAAAAAAAATCTAAAATATATATTTAAAAAAAAATAAAACTAAAAAAATAAAAAAGGAAACAATGAAATAACGCTTCAACTCAAATGACCGAATATTTTGATTTTTTTTTTTGTTATTTTTTTGTTATTTTTTTTTTTGTTTGTTTTATTTTTTTTTAATTTTTAATTTTTATTTTGTTTGAAGTATCAATATGAAAAACTCGGGAGGTTATTTGGAAATGTTATTGCTAAATTTGAACATGGAATTGTGGAGATTCAATTTGATCAAATGCCGCTTGCTTTCCTTCATCTCCCCACACCCCCCTCGCCTTCATCTATAATGAAATCGCCCAAATATTTTACAATTTCAAAAATTCTCTTTCTCTCTCTCTCTCTCCCTTTTCTGAAATTAAAATTTTTTAAATTATGTTTCAAATTATTAATCTCGAACTAAATTTAAATATAATTTTTTCCTCATGAGTCCTGATTTCGTGCAATCAAATATTTAAAAAAAAAAAAAAGGAAAGCAAAAGCCACCACGTGGTATTTACATTTATATAAACTTTTTCTTATTTGTTATTTATTATTATTATTAATACGATGAATAGTCGTTAAAATTTGTTCGAATTTATGTTTTGAGAATTATCTTGGGAATTATTATTTGCAAGTTAAGTTGAATGCTTGACCTCGATACCAACATTTTTACACAAATTAAGCCTCAAACGTAAAAGATAAAGAAAGAATTTCACATCCGATAACCACAAAAAGGATAACAAAAATCCACTATAATAAACTTTACATCTAATTAGACATTTAAAAATAGATACACTTGAAAAATGATGTCATTTAAGCGGAAATGCACTTTCAAGTAAAATAAAATAAATTAAAATTAAACTTTAAAAATAAAGTTGTGCAATTTCAACCAGAGCGGAAACATTTTTTTTTTTTAAACTAAAAAAATAAATAAATAGATAAAAATTTTAAAAAATATATACACTTTTTTAAATAATAATGATTAATTATTATCTGACGACCATTTTTTTTTTTTTTATCATTCTTTTTCATTTCGGCCTAAATTTTCAATTCAAAATTTCATGATAATAAAACATTAAAAATCAGGGTCAACCTGATTCAAATCTAAACGGGGTGGAACCTGGACGAAAATCAATACAAAACTTAAAACGATGGACACAAACAAATTGAACCAAAATAACTTGAAAAATGAGATCATCCATTTTTAAATCGGATTCTATTTACTTTCGCATTTACACACACACAAAAAAAAAAAAAAAAAACCAGAAAAAAGAAAAAAAGAAAAAAAAAAACAATTTTCTATTTATTTCCCCCACAAAAAAAAAATCAAAATTAAGAAGTCCAAAACAAGTTTAATGCAAAATAGTAGCACTCATTCTTTGCAGTTAAAAATCCCCTTTCTTTTCATGGCAAATCCCCCTCCCCCCACCTGTCCTGTTTCCCCTCTTCGCAGACCCCCACCCTTCTCCCTAATTCCGTGATGAATATCCCAGTCAACAAAATGTTCAAATATTTAAAATAATTTGCAAAACGCAATTTTTTTTTTAAGAAATTTTTTTTTTCCCGTTTTGTTTAAATTAAACTTTTTATTTTTATCGTAACGGCGAACAAATGAGTAAAACTACACTTCGTATTAACGGGATTCACCAGCACACACACACTCGTTATAATGAAGCGACTTCCCCGAAGGGTCCAATTTCAGAAAGAAATATTCTAGAGGAGGAAAAAAATTGAAATAAAATAAAAAGAATGTCTCATTAGGATTTAGAAGAAGATGAAATAGGCTTATCAACAGCTGTTGTGGATTTCAAATGAATTTTTCTAGCATTTAATTCATTATTGCTTTTATTGAATCAATTTGATATTACGAAAAAAAATATTTTGCATGTTTTTTTGTTATTCTTTTCAAGGATGGGATAAATAGTAAAGTAACGGGAAATATATATATGTATGTATAGAAATATATATATGCGAGAAAGGGTGAAGCGAGCGAGGAAATATTATGTTAATTAGTTTTCCAATTTTGGCATCGAGCCCACATGATAAAAAGCTTGTTTGTATGCTACTATCTCAATATGGAGAAATATCATGCAGATTAAACTTTTTTTTTAAATATATTAAAAAATTAAGAAAAAAAGAATGCTATTTCTCACACGAATATAGTAATAACACGGCAAATTGTATACATCGGAATAATTTCACAATGAGAAATAAAATCGATAAGATAAAAAAGAAAAACAACATTAAATGGCGAATTTTCAGTTTTAATTTGTGCTCAAAATAAACACAATGGAATCGAGGTCAAAATGCAATGTTTTTATTTCATGTGACTAATTAAATCATGCATCCATTGCATCCCGATAGAAAAAATACAAATCTATATAAAAACAAGATAATAAAATAAATAAATTCCTAACGAAAAACAATTTAAAAAAACAAAAAACAATTTTCTAAAACAAAATTGATTGATCCAACGAGAATTTCAGACTTATTTAGGCCACGCATTATAAACGATGAATCATAAATCGAATATTTTTAAACGTTAATTAAAAATTGAAGGAAAACAATAAATAAAATTTGAAAATGCTTTTGACTTACCTCACCACGTTGACTTTGATATTCGTCAGGTATAAAATAAAATCGGGAGCTAGAAATCTTTCGATTTTCCTCTTGCCAAAGAAGTTGCAGTTCACAAACACAAACTTCGTGCCGCGATATTCGGATGAAAAAAAATTCACCTTGTGATAAAATTCTCTTTTTGCCACCACTGTGCATATAGGAAAAGGCCTTGTAAAACGTGTACGGTCCGTGTCGGCCACATGGGAGGCCTACAAACTGAAAATCGATCGAGCCATTCATCTCTAGCTGTGTAGCGCGTGCGGCTCGACGGCCGAATGAACGCTAGCGAATGCCAGCCAAAGGTCAGCGCAGCCAAATCGCGCTCAGCATCAATGTTCTCTTTTAGCGCAACAAGTTGCTTCAATCGTTCCGATTTAAACGCCAATAACCATCGATTGACATGTCCGAATCATGCTTCTTCTTAATTCTCGTCTGTCGTCTTGCTTTCCCGAGCGTCCATTATAAATTGCAGGCAAATCGCTTTAATGTTACATAAATTGTTACTCATTCAAACAAATACTTTATATTTTCTCCTAATTATATGACGTCACGCGCAGCTTTGCCCTCTCGAGGTTGTTCTGCAAACTAATCCAAGGATTTGATTCCGCTTATTTTTTATTTGTTTGAGTCGCGAAATTTTTAAATTTAATTTTTAAATAGTTTACAATTTAATAATAATTTTTTCGGGATAAATTATCTCGTAAATTATCACAGTTTTTCTTATTGACGCTGTTATTGGTTATTTGTTTTGTGGAGTTTAAAATGGCGTCCAGTCGCGTGACAAGATTGCATCGGACTTGTTTATTTTATTTATAGCAGTTTTTTACTTCGTATTTTTAGCTTTATGAGAAACCATTAAGAAACATGTCAATATTCCTAAATTTCGTATCGCAATGATTTTTTTTTATTGTTTGTAGCCGAAAAAGGTAAACATGTTAAAAACCTTAATTAAAACCTGCGATCAAATTCTCTTGCACTCTTTATCTAATCATAATTAGATTTGTATCGTGTCACATGAACCTGAGAAGTCTGAGCCATTACAACTGACAGCCACAAGCGTTTTAAGTAAGGTGTCAAATATAGCGCACATTTAAATGTCTATTTATATTCTAAAATCATTTATTTCTGATCTAGATAAATTAATATGTTGAACGTATTCATAGAGAGTACACTCAACGGTTCAGCAGCTGGCCACCTGGAGTTGGCAATTTCACCAGAAGAAACAGTTGACTCATTAATTAGTAACTTTTGCATCGAAAAAGGCATACGGTATAAGCATCAATTTGTTATAAAAAATCAACAACACGTTTTATTGGACAGCATAAAAACTATAGCTGCAAATGGAATCAAGGATGGGGACATTCTTTTCCTCACCACAAAGAGTAAAGGAAACAAATGAAGAATAAGATTTGGAACACTTATTAATTTTAATTTTGCTTATTTCAGATGAGGAGCAAAAAGTATTTGGGTTCAATAATTGGTGGATATTGTGCGGAGTTGCCAGTGTGATTGGCTTAATTGGAATCCTAGTCATTTCTCTAGTCTACATTATGCCTGGAAAACGACCTCCCAATGTAACTAAATTCTCTAATTGAAAATAATTGTAACTAATTTAAAAGTCTTTATATTGATTTAGTATGGAATTGTTTTTGATGCTGGTTCAACTCACACAAGTATGATATTGTATTCATGGAATGCTCCGAAAGATAATGGCACGGGGATTGTAAAACAAGTGACTAGCTGTGCAGTGAACGGTAGATGATTTTAAAAACCTGTCATACAATGCAAAATAATTTAGTTTTTATTGTTAATTAAAGGTAGTGGGATTTCTTCTTTCGTTTTGCACCCGGACAAAGCTGGCGATTCACTTAAGAAATGCTTAGATGAGGCTTTAGCTCACATACCCCACAATGAAAAGGGGGACTCACCTGTTTTCCTCGGAGCTACTGGAGGAATGCGTATCTTAAAGTATTAAATACATTTAATATCTGCATAAAACGTAGTAATTGTAAAAAAAATTTAAATTAATTTTTTTAAGTGAAATTAATTCAACTTTAGCCAATGCTATTATGGCATCCATTAATGAAACACTGGCCCAATCTGGCTTTAAATATCATTCGAATCACTCGCGCATTATAACTGGTCAGGAAGAAGGTGTGAGCGGTTGGACAACTGCTAATTATTTATACGATCGGTTAGGAAACGTAAGTCAGTTAAATTAACGTTGGTTGTTTGCTAATTGATTTTTTTTTTAAATTTAATTCAAGACCTACCACTATAATTCAATGGACACATACGGCGCCTTAGATTTGGGTGGTGCATCTACCCAAATATCTTTTGTACCATCGCTGAATGAAACCACGAATCATACGAAAGACTTTGTGGTACTTAAGCTCTACGGAGTCCAGTATAACATTTACAGCGAATCTTTTTTATGTTTTGGGGCAGTAGAATTTGCTCGTCGGCATCACGCTCAATTGCTTTTGGTAAATAAACAAAACAATTGGCATTTGAAATAAATAAAAAATGATAATTTAATTTTTTTGTTAGGACTCTTCGTCAAATACGACAGAAATTAGTGATCCTTGTAGTCTAAAGGGCATAAATGAAACTACGCTGATCAGTCAGTTATTTAATTTGCCATGTACGGTACCGTGGAGTAAACCGTTGCCACTAAATACGGTAAATTTAATTTTGTTTATTAATTTTGTAAACTTATTAATATTTTTGTATGTTTTAAATTTTAGACTGTAAGATTTGTAGGTACAGGTAATGCCACGGAGTGCAATGCCGCAGTGCGGGAGTTACTGAGTCCTATTGCATGTGCTAAAACCAACTACACGCATTGTTTTAATTACGAGAATAAACCCACAGTGAAAGGAAAATTTGTGGTTAGTAATTATATTTTAACTCGAAAAATTTGAATATCTATTTTTAACTTTTATTTTTATTTATTTAAAGGCGTTTTCCGAATTTTATTACATTATAAATTATTTTAATTTAACAAGTAATCTTACGATGGAGGCATTTCAAGATTCCATTACTAGTTTTTGCAAAGAACCTGGGCCTGAGGTAAACTATTTTTAATACTTTACGACACAGATTTGCGATAGTTATTCTACTTTAACGCACAAGAATGCTCATTGTGCTAATTTGGGCACATTTTTTTAGATTAATGTTCTTTTCTCACAATAGCCAAGGACAAATTTCTGATTCATTTATTTCTTATTAATTAATTAATTAATTAATTAATTAATTAATTTATTTATTTATTTATTTTAAGGTTACTGATAAATATGCGAAAGATTATTGTCGAACGGGCCATTATATTATAAATTTGTTGAATTCCACATACAAATTTGAATCGTGGGAAAATATCATTGTTGCTCAGACCGTAAGTTATAAAATTGAATTACTTTTTTTAAATAATAATTGTTAAACTTTTTTCAAATTTATTTTTGTTTTAGAAAAAGGGAGTTGATTTGGGATGGTCCCTTGGCTTCATGACCAATGCCACCAACGTCATTCCAATTGAAGATATTGAAAAGATGATGAGTTCAGCATCGTTTGCCATTTTAATGGTTCTTTTTATTGCGTTTTTACTTCTTGGAGCTGCCTTTGCAAATCACGCATGCCGTCGTAATCGTCAAACCACATCTTACCAAAGGTTATCTCAATACGGTGCAATTTAATTCGCTTTTTATATTTGTTGGCAAGTTTATTTTTTTTTTTTTACTATCTTTTTAAACTTGTAGTATTTTTAATTTTTTTTTTTAATGAGCAAATGGCTTGCGCTGCTTTCTTGATTGCTGCATTTTATGTTTTATTGTACAGTATTCCCTATTCCCCCAGCCCCGCACAGGTGAAAATGTCACTGACAATACCAAACACCTATTGCCGCTTATAAATACATGTGCTTCCGTTAAATAAACACATTTGAAAGTTAAAACACAGAGGTCACAGATAGCACCTAAATTCTTACAGAATTAAAAAATATTTTGGTACCGGTATTTAAAAATGTTTACAATTTATGGCGCAAACAAATTGGTGTGATTTGGAAAAGAAATATTCATTTTTTTTAAATTGCAAATCTAGTCACTGCTGAGTCAGTATTATTCCTGGTCCACCGTGACCTGGATGAATCAATAAGAATAGCTGAAATAAAAATGGGAGATGATGCGACTAAGAAAGCAGCTGAAATTTTGGATCAAGCAGAAGTTTCACAAAGATATTGTGGTTGCTACTGCACACTAAGGAATCTAGCAGGACAAAGAAACAACTAATTTAGATAGAAGAAGAAACACCAATTTGTCTGATTTCTAGTCGAAATAATCAATTCTCCCATTTATAGTAAATCGGATTGAAAAATCCTTAGAATTTATGTTGGCAGTGAAAACAACAAACTGTGCTTAAGAAATGCTGTTAAGAACAGTATTATAGTAATTGGGAGACCATTAGGAATTGCAGTTCTATCTCACCTTGTCTGATAAAAGGTGCTGCTTCTGTGGCAAGAAAATTTGCCACCTGATTCTAAGAAAGTCTTCCCACAGGAAGCTCCTTCTATGGCCCAATGCCAGGGCCGGATTTATGTATAGGCTAAAGACACCACAGCTTAAGGGCCCCCAAAATAAAGTAAGGAATATCTAACTACGAATACGATGTGGCCGTCTGGTTGATGGTGAACATTGCCCCACAAATAAGTAGCCAATTACAAAAATTGCTGACGAGATTTCAGGCAGATTTCTTTATAGGTTTTGCTACAATTTCCGAGACAATTTGTAAGATTTCATAGATTACCAGGATTTCATGTGGTTTTATGGATTTGAAAATCCAAAATCTAGCATTGGCTAGAAGCCCCATTAATAAGCAGTTCTCAGCAGCTCCATCCCTATACGCTTAAGTGTGGTCCTGGAAGTGGTCTCTGGACCAATAGGACTAGGGAAAGGCAAGCAGAAGTGATGCAATGTGGACTTAGTAAAATGTGGATGGTAATGAAGCACCAGGACTTTACAAGACGTTTTGGTTTTTTCAAGTTCTATTTGCAGGGCTTTGAAGGAACTGAGATTCTGACTCTTCACTTTTTTTTTGGGTGTGCTCACATTTCCATTAGTGCGTCGATGCTAGGGCGTTTGAAGTTGAGCAGGGTGGAGGAACATACCCAAAAACCCAAAGCAGATGGATGGATATGCTAAACCCAATATGGGCATTCACCTAATGCCATATATCTGGGCTTGATGCCACTATGGGCCAGGCAAAAATTGGACTTGTAGGTCGTGCAGATGAATGGCAAGACACAACTTCGGTCATAAAAATTGTTGCCTTCCTTTGCTGCTTTAGCTCTGAATGTACCACTAATTGACAGAAGATTCTATTTTACTTAGGGATATGTGGATAATAACTTTAAAACAGGCTCTAAAGGAGAGACGGTGGCAATCCAAAACATTTTTGTTAGCCTTTAGCCTATTGACTAAATCTTTTGAATGTTGCGACTTTGATAGCAGGGAGAGCTGCCACTAGTGAAGTGCTTAAATGGCTTGAAGCATCCATCAGTTCTGCCTAATAACCGGGACAGAAATTTTGCCTTTGAGGTCAGGACCATGTTAGTTGGTGCACACAAATTCAAATGATGATAGCAGAGAAAAAAATCTCAGTTTTAAGAATTGGATAGCGAGATACTGGAAGAAATAAAAATTGATTTAAAGTAAACAGCAAACTGATGATTTGTTAAGTGTGTAAAAGGATATCATGGCAACATCTGTGTTATTTCCTATTGATTTGTTGTTGTATGGGCTGATTGGATAGAAGCAAACACGTGTCATGCATTGCACTTTTTGCGACTTTTTGGCATGTCTTGTCACCCTAAGGGCTCCCAGAATGCAGCACGTATTCTGGGAGGTTCGGTGATCGGCGAAGAACGTCTTAAATATGAATTTGGAACTCTGGCATCTCAGCTGGCTGAAAGCAAAAATGGCAGCAATTAGTATTCTGCATGTCGTCTGACCTCCCTTGAGCCGGGTCTGTGGCAAAAAGCAATATGCCAAAACCACAAAACGTCAAAAATAAATTAAAAGTAATAAAAATTAAAAATTAAAAAAAATAAATCACAAACTTCAGTGGAAAATTCACAAAATTGACCAATCATCTAACTGACCACTGTTATTCTGCTTGCCCTGTGGCGGCTTTGGCCGCTGACCTGAAAGTGGCCAAAATTGGCAATTCTTTTCATCTGCTACTTTGGATTTGTGCATATTTGTTCGTTTTTTGCTTGTGAGATTGTTTTAGTGTTTGCTCATCATTATTCATCACTTTGGAGCCAAGTGGGATTGTAGCAATGTCACATTCTTGGTTTATGGTACATAGTGTGTACACCCAGTGATGCTTTCCCAAAATTTTACCAGGGGGTTCGCATTGGGGATAAATTTTTCGCCCCCCTAAAAATCCAAAAAC